>RJWT010020813.1:0-17817 GCA_004365215.1 Cuniculus paca | reverse complement strand
ACCCTGCCTTGGAGCCCACCAATTATGGACTGAAACCTCCATAAACCATAAGCTAAATAAACCTCTTCTCCTTTAACTTTTGGTGCTGGGTATTTTGTCTCAGCAACAAGAGAAAAGTAACTAAAACATAATTAATCTCTTTATGTATATTCCCATATTTCTCCCATACTTTTTCTCAAAACAGGTATTCTTATGTGCCAGGATTCTCTGAAGTTTGAAAATATAGGTGAATTTGATTCCTAGTAGCCTCCTCTTGTGTTTTTTTCTGTCTCACTCACCATCATAACACTGATTTCTATCATACAGAGAATATTGAAATTCCTTTCTAAATCCAAATGTTTATTCCTCTTTGTTTTGAATTTCTATACTCCTCATTTTACTTTAAAAGTTAATCTTTTAGTTCTGAGATGAACCAAGTGTAGGTTCATGTAGCTACCATTCAAGATACAGAACAGCTCCATCATTGCAAAGATTTTCTCATGTAGCCTTTGTATAACTTCACCAATTTCTATACATCCCTCTCCTCTATCCCTAACCCTTGACAACCACTAGCTAGTCCTCTATGTCTATAATTTTGTCTCTTTAGGTAATTTTATGAACAAAATCACACACTATGTAAACTTTGAGGATGTCTCTTTTCATGCAAGTAAGATTCATCCAAGCATTGCTATAACAACAGTTTATTCCTTTTCATTGCTGAGTAGTGTTGTATGGATCAACATAACACAGCCTGATCATTTATTCACTGAAGGATATGTGAGTTCCTCAATACCTAGTAAGATTTTTAAATATTCTTTCTTTTCAAAAAAGCTATATCTATTCTGGTAGATATATAGAGAGCTGTCTCATTGTGGGTTATTTGCACTTCTTTAATAACTAATATGTGGAGTGTCTTTAAGGTGCTCATTTGCCACCTTCATGTCCTCTTAGTTGGAAGGTCTGTGCGCTTCTATTGCCTAATTTCAAACTGGATTCTTTTCAACTACTGAGCTTTCAAGTATTGGTGTACATTTTAGATTTTGATCCTTTTTCAAAGTATAGAAGGAGAGCGTAAACTGATGGCTTTCAGGAGCAGGAGGGAGTGGGAGAGGAGGGGATACTGACCAAAGAATACAAATTTTCCATTAGGCAGGATGAATAGGTTCTGGAGGTCTAATGTATAGCAATGGAACCATAGCTAACACTACAGTGCTGCAGACTAGAAAACATCATACCACAGCAATCTATGCGTACCCGTGTTTATAGCAGCACAATGTGTAATAGCTAAATCTTGGAAACAGCCCAATACCCATCAACCAAGGAAAGGGTAAAAAGATGGGGCATTTTCATACAATGGAGTACTACCCAGCTATAAAGAAAGATAAACTCGAGGCTTTTATAGGTAAATGGATGCAACTAGAGACCATACTCAGAAGTGAAATAAATGAGACTTGCCTGTGTAAACATCATATTGTCTACCTAGTGTAAGAAACTGAAAGAGTAAATAAGATCCGAAAGGTGTAATAGATATTGTGAAAGGGAATGAAACTACTCAAAAGGAAAGAACTGGGATGGGGGAAAGGAGAAAAGAAAGAAGGGAAAAAATATATGTGTGAAAGAAAGCTAACATAATTGTACTACGCAGTCTATTAGTTCATTGAAAGGAATGGTTAATGCTTATATTGTTTGATCAATTTTGCATGCCTATACCTGGTAATCTGAGCAACTATTTGGAAGACAACAATATGCAATGTAATAACCATTGTTAATTTCCTCTCATCTTGTTTTGAAATTCTGTACCATTGTTATTGCTTTTTAATCCTCTTTAAATAAAAAAAAGATTTCTTATTGTGAATGCACATGAAAACAGAAAACATAGTGATTATATGAAGTGATAAAAAGTTAATTAGCATGATTGCAATGTTCATTTTATATAAATATACATGTAATTTTTATTAGTCAATTACTAAATATGAAGAAACACATTCCTGGAGTTGATATTTGTCCTGAGGATGGCTGTAGGACCTTGCTGTTGATAGAATTCAGTATAGAAAAGAGAATGTTTTGCAGGAGATTTTCCCACCTTTCTCTGCCTCTGGGAGTTGGAGCAAGTAATGTTCTCCTGAGTGTTCCTAATTGGCAGCCTGTGCTCACACCTGTTAGGAACCTACATTTTGTACTGAATTTTTAATTATATTTAAAGCTGAAAAACTAGTTTATAGTAACTAAATTAATCATGACCAACATGCATGAGAAAATAAAGTGCTTAAAGAAACACACTTTAAATCAAAGTTTCAGAGAATTCCGAGACAAAATTCTAAGAAACATAGGTTTCCACATGATAGGAATTGCACACACTTTAAATTGAGGGACATTATGACAATATTCTTCCACCTGTGAATGCAGGATTTGTTCCTTTTCTGGATTGTCTTAGTCACTTTGTGGTCACTGGAACACAGTATGCAGCACTTGAAACTTAAAGGAAGAGAAGTTTATTTTGGCTCACACTCTGATCCCTCTCTGATCCACATAGCAGTAGAAATCCTAGCCACAGCAGTTAGACAAGAAAAAGAAATACAAGGCAGCCAAGTCAGAAAGAAGGATGTCATGCAGGTGACATGATCATTCATGTAGAAAATCCTGAAGGCTCAACAAAAAATCTGTTACATCTAACTCCAGGTCTCTCAGACCACTTGGCTCTACTTCTCACAGTTCAGATTTGAGCCAACTTTGCCCTTTAATCTGTTCATCACCTACCTTAGCCTCAGTCAGGAAACTTATTGTGAAAAATTAACAGCCTCAATCTGGAAAATTATCTTTATCACCATTGCAATTTATAAACTATTCAAATTCAGCAATTCAATTTTCACATATATAACCTGATCACTATTATTTGATTTTTCTTAATTTTGTTATCTCCTTATCAAAGTAAATAAATTTAAGTAGAAAAAATAAAAACAACTTTTATAACATATAAACAGAAAAGATATCAGAATGTTAAAATAATAGGTTTACATTTTAATCCCTCTTTCAGGTATCTTTAAAACGAGTTTTTTTCAAATAGACTTAAATTTTTCATTTTTGTATGAGCTTATTATTTTTTAGAATTCAGTAAAATTCTTTGATCAGTTTAATAGGGGAGAAAGTTTTACTAGGTAAAGCTTAAAAAGGAAGTTCTAATTCAGTTTTGTGTTTTCACCTATATGGTACACTGCTCTTTGGTATCATTTGACTGTATCAAGTTGTAAGTCAGAATATAAAAATGTTGAAATGACTAATAGGGATTTTTAACTTTTGTTTTTAAGTGTCAGTGCTTAAAGTGTTAGTTTTTAAGTGACTTGTTTTATTAACCTGATTTGAAATGTTCAAAGTACTTTCATCTTACGCTTCCTTCAAATCACTACATTCCCTTACAAAATAAATATTTAAAAAGATTCCACTGTTGATCAGGTGCTATTTTAGAGGTGCAGACTGAGCAAAATCAGTAAAGTTCCTCTCTTGGTTGGTTTTGTACTGGTATAACAAAACACGTAAGACTGAGTACACTGCGAAAGTAAGAGGTTCATTTAACTGACAGTTCTGGAGCATCAAAAGCATGGCATCCACATCCGTTTGGTTTTGTTGAGGACTTCATGGCTGGTGGCATCACAGCAGTGGGATCACATGTGGAGACGATCACATGTGAGACAGAAGGGGGAATGACCACTCTTGCTCTTTTTACAGCACATCATTCTCTGGAGAACTGTCTTACTCCTATGAAGCATTACCTACTCTCTGAGACCAGAAATAATCTTCGTGTGATGTTGGAGACCACATGACCTTGTAGCCTTCTAAGCACCACCTCTTAAATGTTCTTACATTTCAGACCAAGCTTCCAACTATGAATTTTGGGGGAACACACTGAAATCATATCCAAATCGCAGCAGTTTCCATCCACATAAAACTGACTTCTTGTTTCAAAAAAAGAAAAAAAAAAAAAAGAAGAAAAACGAAAAGCTAAGTGATATAGTCTGAATATTTAGGTCTCCCAAAAATTCTCATGTTGAAATTCTCACCTACCAAGGTGGCATTAGAAGGAAAGTTTTCAGGCCATAGGGTGACCATTAGAAAGCCGCAGGTCATACATAGGATTAGTACCCTTATAAAGGCAGCTGAGAGCAATGCTTCCTACCCACAGAGGAGTAAGATGGCTGTCTTTCAGGGCCAGTCCTCAACAGACACTGAATCTCCCAAGGCCTTGGGTTTTGACTTTTCAGCCTCTAGTCTGTAAGAAATAATATCTACTGTTGGAAAGCTACATAGTTTATGGTATTTTGCTCTAGTTACTGGAAAAGATCAAGACACACAAATAGCATAATGTCAGGGAGTGATAAGAGCTCTGAAGAGAGCACTAAGGCAGGGTCAAGCAAGAAAGAGTAGGTATGTGGGGAGTATTAGACCAGGTGGTTAATGTCTCCTTTTGAGGCGATGACTTTTGGGAAGAGAACCAAATGAAGACAGTAAGTCCTATGAATATCTAAGTTAAAAACAAACCTTCATGTGTATCTTATGAAGACTGGAACCTCAACTTGTAAGATAATGAACAACAGAAGAACAGAACCAACACTTTTGTAAAAGTGAAAATCTACTTCCTGTTATGACACGACAAATCACAGGGATTGAACATCACATAGACATAAACACGCACTTATATGGATCTATGCCAGGGAAAAGTATGAAACCTTACCAAGCAAATTACATGCAGAGGTAACTGCCAATGCTCTCAACCAGCTCTGAACAAAAGGGAGAAAAATACCTTGGCTGTAAGTTGACAGAAAACACATTTCCTTTAGTTTTGACCATCTGCGAAAGTGAAAATTTATTGGTAGAAAATCTAGATGACTAAACACGAAACAATGAAAGGAAGTCTCAGCCTGCATCCAGCCCTGAGATGGAATGGGCTGGGCAGTTGACACAAAGCCAGAGTCCTCTGTTCCACTCCTAAGTGCAGCTGTAATAGCTCTTTATGAAGTTATATGTAGTTTTGAAATTAGGATGCATTGAAGTTAGGTACCCTTTCATAATACAAAACATCTATTTAAAAAATACATATGGTGGTTGAAGAATCTTAACTTGTACTTTCAGAAAAGTAAATGAATAACTCTTCAATATACTGTTATCTATATTATATTTTTTTCAGAAATAACATGTTTTACATTTTTTTTTATTTTTAAAAACTGTCAATAGTAGTTCTACAAGTGCCTGCCTAGCAAGCACAGGGTCCTGAGTTTGGTTCCAGGTACCAAAAGAAAAAACAAAAAAACAAACAGCATAATAATACTAAAAGTGGAGGCAATTGTACTATGAACCCTTTTCATCTTTTTAACTGATAATATGATTATTTAGCAGATTATGTAGAAACAAACTTTAGGAAAAATATCACACAGGTAAGCCTTCATATTTACACAGCATATTCTCTAAATTTTCTACTACATTCTCATGCTGTATTTTAGGTTGTCACTTATGTACATTTTAATTTCCAATAAATGTATAGCTAACTTCAACCCATAAAATGGAGAAAATAAGCAGAAACAACTGTACTTTTGAAGAATTAAGACTGTACAGATTAATATAAGTAAAAAATCATTTTTTCTGAATGCCCAGAATTTCTCAGGACTATATTATAGACTTCACAAAAGTGATTCCTGCCTCACATTAAACCATATTCTAGTGACAACAGATTTGTGCAAGAGATTATGTGAGAGTTTTTCAAAAATTGAGAAAAATGGATCACTGAACACATTTTTGTGCAGTTATTAAGAACGATTTGGACAGTTTTTTTCCACTTGCAACAGTCTTGAATGTTCAGAGGATCCAGTCTAAACTAGTAAAAGTCAAGGACAAAGACTAGAAATTTTAACTGACCTACATCCTCAGTAAAGTTTCACGTAACTTCCTTATATTAGCTTTCTCAGACCTCTCCCTGAATTACAAGTTCCTCTGATCATTGTACCACTGAACTTTCTGTTGTAACTGAAAGATTTACATTGATGTTCCCCCTTTCTCATTTAAATGAATTTAGCAAATGTAAAAGCTATGCTTTTTTCATATTTAAATACCAATTAAAAGGGTAATGAAGCTACATATAAACTACCCTCAAATATTTATGAAATTAATTAATGAAATACCTTTTCAAACTCAATATAGGAAATAAGAAATAGAAATAATAAGAATTTTAATAGGCAACTGAGATTCTTAAACAAAGGGTAATTGCATTTGATAGAGTATGAAATTCTTAATATTCCCCTTACTCCCCATTTACTATATAAGTATGATTTTCAAACATTGGACAGTTGTCCATTTCCAATGCTATATAACTTAGCTAATGTCTATAGCTGAGTATTTGTCCCTGTGTCTGCCAGTAGGGGATGGGCAAATACCAATGGAAAGAGCCTCTGCTGCAGTGCAGCTTGGGAGGTGTCTGGGAGGAGGTCCTCAGCTTAGCTGAGGAAATGACGAGAAGGAAATAGTTCTGTGTCTCGGGAACCATGTGGAATTCCAAGATAAGAAAAACAGTTGCTAATTTGAGTATAAAAGCAGGAAACATGATACACTTATTTCCTTCAATGCAAACACAAGTATATGAGGGATTGTGTGAAAATTATTTTGCTGGACTACAAAGACAAACTAGAATCAAATTGCTTCTTTTGGACATACAGGCTTTTCTTTCTTGTGGATATTATGGCTAATAACACAAGTTTAGAGATTTCATGGCCAGAAAACTTTTGGGGTAAGGTATTTATTTTAACTTTTTAATTTAAATGAAGATGCCGAGAAATGTAATGTGTAACTTACTACGTTAGAAATATCTGAGATCTTTTGTTAATTACAAACTAAAGTTTTCATAGATATACTATATAAGAAACATATTCCCATAAAATATCTTTAGAGTGAGCTACAGAAATATTAAAAAAATAATTTGAGAAACAGTATAGATATTGCCTGGTTTACAGAGTGTAATTAGAAAATAATGAAAACTTTTAAATGAGAATGCAAAGGAAAAGAAATATAAGGTGGAATTAATTGCTGTTTGGAATATGACAACGTGATTTTGGCTAAGAATTACTTATCTGAGAGTTACGGATTGTGTGTTTTATTTAATGACACCAAGGCATTCTACAGAAGTTATTACTGTAACTTACATTACCAGGATTACACTCGTTAATTTCCAAAATGAGTCTAAATAGCGGATTTGTATTTGAATTAACTTAGAGCATGATGAAATATGGGAAAATGGTATGAGACGGAAAGAATTAAGGGAAGATAGCATCATATATAATGTTTTAAAGGAAGCCACTCACAGAGGCAAAACGAACGACACCAGAGTGATTTTGGCTGAGTTCAGTCACAGCCAAGTCTAGCGTTCCCTGATGCCTAAGAGTTGTGGGGTCAAAGAATGCTGAGGTGGCTAGAGGTGCAGAGAACAAGAAATTGACATGCTCTCTCCTATTCAGAGAAATGCAAAAATAAAGGGGACAATCTGAGTTAGACCAAAAAAAAAATCTTTAAAGAAAAAACTGGAACTAAGGAAGAGATCTGTAATCCTCTTTGCATGTCCTGGACAAGTTTTTTATTCTCATAGAAAACTGTCAGACTTTCTGCTGTGATTCAAAGTAGGAATTTAGAAACTATCAGGGGGAAAGTGAGTGGCCTTGGCTTGCTGTTCCTAATAATTTGACCTAATTGTCACCACAGAAATTGATTTGAAGGGAATTAATTCCTTCACTTTTTTTAAATAAGTGACCATTTCTGTTTTTAAGAAGTTTATTAATGAACGGCTTAATAAAGTTACATAATAAAATTTTAAAAAGAATGTATGCTTCCATACTGTAGAAAATAGCTTCAGAAATAGGTTATTCAAAGTAAACACCAAGAAACAAATACGTTTTTGAATCATGGGGTCTAATTATATATTTCTGACAATATCATTGCTATCTTCATTTACAGAGAAAGTAAATATGATAAGAATAGACAGAATGTGTGTAAACTAAATTCATCATTACAGCATGCATAACTGCATAAATTATTCAAAAAATAACTCATATGGCAAAAATTAATATGTACAAGCCAGATATACTTTTTTCAAACCATTCAAAATTAACTTTCATGTTTACATTGGAAAGTGATTCATTACCCATGAATAAAACATCATGATAATCATTAAAATAAAGCTGAAATTAATAAGAAAATGTTTAGTGGAAGTCCACCCTTTGATCCTAAAATTTAGACACCTTTTGTAAGAAAATCGGTGGCTAAATAGTATGTCAAGGATATGCCCTAATGTTTCTTTCTCTTAACATGTTAATATAATGGAAAATATGTGAAAGTAATAAAATCTAATAAGAAGCAGGTCACATTTATTGATAAATATTTTAAAAAGCAATGTAAATATGGTGAACAGATAAAATGTTTGATGACGGGGAAAAATAGGTAGAAGATTATATTATTGCTTCTGGGACAAAAAGTTAAGTATAAAAGGTAAATACAAATATATTGTAAGTGTAAAATATGTGAATATTTCCTGAAATATGAAAGTCTTTATTTTCATTTTTTGTACCAAAATCAGTATCTATTTTGATCAGCGACTCTCTCATTATTCTAAAAATATTGTACAGCATAATGCATTGCTTATTGCCTCCCAAATCAGTTGTCTTCTTGGGACTTGTATGTAATTCAGGGAAAATAAAATAGCTAAGAAAAACTAGCATCAGCAGGCTTCCTATGGTTAGAGTACATAAAAAGTTGTTTTCCAGAGTTAACATCCTTCAAATACCAAGGTTACCAAGACTGATTTCGCACATTTTCACAGTTATCACCCACTAAAACTTGTTAAATATTGTTTTTGCAGTCAAGTCATTAGGGTAAAAGCTGGCAACAAAAATGTCCTGAAAGAGACACCATAGACACATATTACCCCCTTCAATGGTCCACCTTGGCTTTCTTTAATACCCAGCAGTGGGAAGTATGACCCTGAAAGTTTGTTGTGCTCTACTCTTATGAAAAGAGACAAATGTCACTAAACTCAGTTACTGTCTTAGTATTTAAGAGTACCTGACAGCCTCACACAAGACAAAGATGTGTGGTATCTGCTATCTTATCTTACCACCCCTTCCCCACCGCCATTTGGCTAGCGCTGCGAAAAACGGGAAAAATACCAGTATAGCAGTTTACATTTATTCATCTAACTTAAACCTCACCACAAGTACAATGTCTTTCAAGAGGATTACACTTTTGGAGGTGATTCCATATACATGCCAATGCAAACATAAGGCAACACCAACAATAATTGCCTTTTTAGTGTATGTTATGTTTATATTGTATAAAATGACAATAAGTGATACTATATCATAGGAGTTAAAAAATGTTGATATGGTGCCTAAATTCTTCTTAGAAAAAAAAGAATGGAACACTGCCTGTTCTTGGGAATTCAGGTAATTTTCAGATAGGGAGCTAATTCTAAGGACATTTTAACCATTCATTTTTCATTCATTAACTTATTCCCCTTCAACTCCCTGACTGGCTCACAAGCACTGGTTAACCTTCTTACCTAGGAAGTGTGTTAGGAATTGATGACATAAACAAGATAAGGTTCAAGAATTCCAAAAAGCTCAGGAGAAATGCTATCAGCAAATGTGCAGAAGTAAAGATTTAGGCTTGTTTATGAAGAAGGGAACAACTGCCTGGGATGCTTTTGTATGGAAATTATAGGTACATGGTGGGAAAGGCAAGTTGGAGGCAAACTTCTGTAAAATTTCGAGTGTCGTTGTAGAAATTTGACCTAACTTAACCGAACACTACCGGTTTAGTGTCTTCAAGTCCATCATGTTTCACTTTCCTAAGACTGTCCTCTTAAGTTAGAAAGGTGGGGTGCAGAGTTAAATTCTATCCCGGGTATTAGAAGGTGAGAGAAAGAGAGAGAATGAGCGAGAGCCTTTGATTCCTCAAATTCTGGACTCTGCTGACATCTACTGACAAGTATTCCTCATGCTTTGGGTGTTCTTTTCTTTCTTCACTGTTGAAGCCTCTAACTAGAAAATCTGTCTTGAAGGATCTATGCAACATTGGCTAATGGCATGGTTTTTTTCCTTCTGAAGCCCTTCTTGTCTACTAACCCTCATTCAGGTAATTTTCTATCTGTCTCAATGGCACTAATTTTTAATGTTCTCCCATAATGCTAAAACTGTCAGGGCCTAGTTTCCTGTTCTCCCCTTCAGGGACCCAAGGCTTCTGAGAGACTTGCTATTTTCTCTACATGTAATCTTCTCAGAGAACTAAGAATGGATTCCATTTGCTGGATTCCCTAAACCAATCTGCAGCACATTGTAGGTGGAATGGAATGGCAGTGTCCCTCTCTGAAACCCTCCCTAGTCATACGGTACATAGTTCCTCTTTTTCTCACTCTAAATCCCTTCCATTTACATTGTTCGAGAAAACCGACTCATCTTTTATTGTTTTCAATACTGTGTGTGGTAAAATGTAATGTTCTTGATGCTTTTAAACTATTAGCATTTTAAAGCTGAAACCGCCAACAACAAAAACTCCAAGGCATTCTTTTCCCTCTCAAAATATCTAGATATTGCAATAAAAATCTTGGTTTTCAAAATTAGTAACTATTCTCCATACAGTACATCTGGATTGTCTAGAAAGAATAATGGACACTCATCTCTCACTGGGTTGCTGAAATTCTGATGCAGTATGTATGAGGCTGAGTCTACCAGGCCGTACTTTCTAATGTTTCCTTTGTTTCTTAACTACTGACATTCATGAGAGTCGTCTTTTCTTGTGATAACCTCCCCTTCTCCTTTTTCCCCTATTCCCTTCTTCATAATTAGCTTGCTTCTGTTCTCATGTCCTCTGCTTCTTCTTTTTTCTCTATTTCTCTGTCTCTGTTTCTCTCTGTTTCTGTCTCTGTGTCTATCTCTGTGTCTCTCTCTCTTTCTCTCTGATTCTACATCAAAGAAAACATGTGAAACATTAACTTTTTCCTTTGCTTACTTGACCTTTTTTTTCATAGTTGGGCTTATTTTGCTTAACATGATGACCTTTAGTTCCATCTATTTTTTCTATAAAAAACATGACTTCATTCTTCTTTATGACGGAATGATACCCCACTGTGCGTATCTACACCACCTTTTCTTTATCCATTCATTGTTAATGGGCATCTAGGCTGTTTACGTAGCATAGGTATTGTGAATGGCAGTTAATAAACACGAGTAACACATTCAACTTTAACAAAGCAGACCATTTGAATTTTCTATTGATTTTTCTGTTACTTATGGTAGTTTGTGTTTTCCAATCATTTGTTCATTTAAATTAAATTTCCAAATATATTGTGTAAAATTTGTTTATGATATTTTCTTACATTTTTCTCAGTACTTCATTATTAAAATGTTTAAAAATGAAGAACCATTTGAAGAATTCAGTAATGAATAATCATCAGTTCTGTGCCTTATTTTATTGATCGTATTTTCTAGACTCACTTATATTGTTGCAAATGACACAATTCCCTTTTTTCTTCTTAAGAACTGAATGACAATATTCTAATACTATAAAATATTCTTTTATATACACACACAAATACAGTCATACACCTCTTAATGACAAGGATATATTCTGAGAAATGCATTGTTGGGCAATTTTATTCTTGTCCAACCATCACATAATGCACTTACACAAACTAAGATGGCACTGGTGTCACCAGGTAATATAATCTTATGGAGCCATAATTGACTCAAATGCCTGTTATCCAGCACTTCAGGAGAAAAAGGATCAAAAGTTCAAGTCCAGCCTGGGCAACTTAGTGACTTAGTCAGATCCTTTCTTAAAATAGAAACAATGGTCTGTTGAAGAACAGTCAAGGAGAGAAGAGTAGATGGAGTCCAGAGGCCCAGAGGAAGAGCAGAGGAAAAGAGCTTGAAAGGGGAAGACGGCCTCTCAAGTAAGGACTTTGGAGCCTAGCTCATGTAGCTCAGTGCAAAGATCCTATATTCAGTTGCCAATACTAAAAATAAATAAATAAATAACAAATGTATGTTATTATGCAGCTCATGACTGTGCATTATTAATTTCTTTATCCATTCACATGTTGATGAGCGTTTAGGTTCATTCCACATTTTGACTACAGTGGTAATGCTCTAGTGACCATAGCAGTACAGATATGTCTTTAAAATATTTAATTCTTTATTCTTGGAAACATAGCTAGAAGTATTGCTAAATCATGTGGTAGTCTATTTTTAATTTTTGAAGAATCTGTATACTGCTTTCCATAATGCTCCAATTTTCCTATAACCAGCACATTCTCTTCATAATTTATATGCATGTTTTAATTCTAGTAACATATTGTTCTGATTACTTTAGCTCTGTAGTATATTTAGAAGTTAAGTAGAGAGATGTCTGCAGTTTTGTTTTTCTTGATTTTTTTATATATTCATGTATATTGGTATAGTTTGAATATTAAACGTTGTCCAAAAGTTCATGTAATTAAAGCTCCCCAGCCTGTGACTCTACTGGGAGGAGGTGGAACCTAAAAGAGGTAGACCCTGGTGTAAGGTCTTCAGGTCATAGGGATCCTGATATCTCACTTTTTTCTCTTTTGCTTCTTGGTCATGAGATGGAGAGCATTTCTGTACCCTCCCCTGCTACCGTGATACGACATCCCTCAACTCACTCTACCATAGACCCAAAAGAACTTGGACTACTCAGTGAGTCTAATTTCCAGTAATAGGAAAAAAAACCCAAGAGTACCAGTTAGGCATAAGGGGTATCCATGGACAGGATATAATTTTAAAGTTAGTCAAGTCGGGCCTCAATGAGAATATTACATATGAACACACACCTCAAATTAAGCGTGCAAATAACTGCAAAAAGATTTTCAAGACCAGATTTCTACCAGGGCATGGCCCTCAATCAAAATCATGTCTGGGCTCCTTAAGAAATGACAAGGAGAGAAGAATGGATGCAGCCCATTTATTGGCCCAGAGGAAAAGCAGAGGAAATGAGCTTAGAAGGGGGAGTGGATCTATCAAAGAGGACTTTGGGGCCAGTTTTAGGAACTTGCCTTTGCTCTGAGAGAAGCAGAAGTTTAGAATGAGTGTAAAATGTGTACAATGATCTGGCTGACGGTTTGATAGCTTCACTCTGATGACTGTTGAGACTAGAGTGTGGAAAAGGCAGCAAGGATAGACTAGGAAGAGCAGCTGAAACAGTGTTTCCGTGTTTCACGTATAGATATGGTCACTTGAACAGTGAGAAGATTTGAATTCTGGGCTGTTTGTAAAAACAGAAAAATCCAATAGCATTTTCTAGAAGATGGAATAAATACATAAAATACTTATTCTTCAACTGTTTTCTTTATTTTTATTTTTTATTAGTGTATGGTTGTAGTGCAAAATGATGACATTCTGCATGGAGAGTTGGTGCAGGTATATAACACATCTTAATTATTTTCTCACCTCCTTTCGCTCCCTTCCTCCTTCCTCCCCTGCTTCCATCTTTTGGTTTCCTCCCCTAGTACTTGTTTTCTCCCTACTTCCTATTATCTATCTTTTATTTCATCTTTATATTTTGGGTTTCTGATACAAGAGAAGTGATACTTAAGCTTGTGTGTCTGATTTCTTTCACTTTACATTATAATCTCAAGGTGCTTCCATGTTATTATTCATCAAATTTCCAGCCCTAAATTATTATTCTTCCTAAAAATCCTTTCACCAAAAGGCTTCCTGTTGCCTAAACCACCCTCCTTTGAGATACCAAGAATTGCATGGCCTTATTAGATAAAAGGCGAGCTTATGTTTCTTATGTCTGCAAAATATTTGAAAGTTTGAGTCAATGTTTCATTCCAGGGTCACTGATAAAATCACTTTCGGATTTAAGAACTATTCAACTGAAAACCACTAGATGGTAGCCTGTACCAAATTTTAATAACAAGGGATAGCATTTCAGGTGTTGGTTAGACTTAGTGAAAACCAGTCAGTTCTAGGACCTTAGACTTGGAGAGTACTATAGTGGTTGTTATTAATAGAACAAGAAGGAACAAATGACTCGAGTAAGTTATGCAACTGTTACTAGTAATAGCCATTAATAGCTAGTAGTAATGTAAGACATGTCTCTTCAATGAGAAAATTGCATTTTAGAAAGCAATTATTTGGTCTCATCAGTTTCATTACATTAAAATTATAAAAAGTAAAATCATGGCTCCTTTTCCTTTCCCTAAAATTGAAGAGAAAATAAGAAGACAACAGCTTTCAAAGAAGCAGTATCTGTACCAACGTCTTCATTTTTGGAGGGTACATTTATTTTCTAGTAAGGTTTTAAAAAGGTTTCTAAAATTTATTGTCAAAAGCCTGACAGAATGGACTTACCTGTGTGAAAATGTTAAAGTTATTTGATCAACAGATGAGGCTTTCATTATGTATTTTCAAAGTTAAATGTTAAAAATCCTTATGGAAGACCACACTGAAACAGGCTGTACTTCAGTTATGACACTTGACATTTTTTTCTTATTGCTTTTCTGCATTTGTACACTTATTTTTTTTTCAGTTTGGACTGAGCTTAATGAAATAGATAAAGTTTAATGAGATAGATAAATTAACTGAGTTTAATGAGATAGATAAAGCTTGATGAGATAGATTAGCTTTAAGTACAAATAATTTAAAGAGCAAAATAAAGATAGACAACAAGAAACAGGGAGATAGACTTAATGGAGATGGGAAGGGGACCTAAGAATGGGGAGATACTTCCAGGAAGGAAGACCTGGAAAGGGCAGTAAAATAGATGAAGATGTGATATATCTATGTACCAGTTGCCCACAATGAATGTGTTTGTGATGTATAATAATCATATATATAGCAACATTTTTTGAATTAAAATGGTACTAAAGTAGTTGAAAGCAAGAGAAAATGTCTATGAAAGAAAAAGCAAAACTTCCAAATCTTATGTCAGAATTATCTTAAAAATTCTCCATTTCTGGCAAGAGTAAAGAATTAGCACCATGATTTCTAAAACATATCTGGCTTACTTTCTGGGTTAGGAAGTAATTGGCATGGTATATATACACGAGCAAACATCAAACAAATCCACATGTCAAAGGCAAAGCTTTCCTATTCCAGTTTTATTACTTCTTTAGCTCCAACACACCCTACTTTATTAATCTGATGTATATTTAAAATTTCTTAGATAATTCTTTTCATATAGCTATATAATCTCATGTTTGATCATATTTTGAGTATTTCTCCTTAATTTTGACAATGAGAATATAGTATCAAGGTATAGATAGTAATCTTTCAAACAGATTGGTTGTCAAATTGTTTTCCTGGCAATACTACTCTAGTTTTTTTGTTTGTTTGTTTGTTTTTGCTTTTTTGGTACCGGGAATTGAACTCAGGACCTCATTCTTGCCAAGCAGGTGCTGTGCTGCTGAGCTATATCCCCAAGCCTATGGCTCTCAATCTTGACCATGCATTTAGAAGGAACTCACAGTTTAGATTCCTTGCCTACTACATTCCTTTCCTGCTCAGAATCACACCATCTAGAGGGAGCACAGGACATCTTTCATTCATTTATTCTGAATAAGAAGATAAAATTTCTGCATGATTTTGTCCATATTCTCTTGATAATTAACTCATGGTTTCTCTGGTGCATAAACTATTCTATGAATGAATAAACTCTTGCAAAGAAAACTAACTACTTAATCATGCAAAATAATATATTAGTGAACCTATATTAGTTTAAAAAAAATAAAGATCACCAAAAACTCTCTGGAATAAGGTAACATTAATTTTTAAACCAAAGTATCATATTTATTAAAATGCTTATACTTATGCACTTATTTGCAAAAATGAAAAAGACTTGAGTATTTTCTGATTTTTATTTAGTTCCTTCCTGGAGCATTCTATTAACTTCAATTAAGACACTTTTCAGTGAAATACAGAATTCATGTCATGTTTAAAAGTGTCAAAATACAAAGGAAATTAGGGATTAATGATTATAATAAAATTTGATTGATGAGATCATTTCAGAAGCTCAGGTTATATAAAATAGTAAATCCACGGAAGTGCCCATGGAGTGAGAGTCCATGAAGTGGGCAAGTACTTAAAGTTTTTCTAAAATGTTTCCATTTAACCTGATTATCAAACTACTATTTGAAAATAACACAATAATCTATGTAATTTAGGAGCAAGGGCCCTGATGCCTCAGCGCACCACTACCACTACTGAATGTCAGATGCTGTGAGACTGTGATAATTTTTTTGTTTTCTAGTGAAACATTTATTCCTATGCTATATTTATTTTGCTCTCTTATTTTTCATTTTGCATTCTTTGACATCTTTTTCTCAGTATAGGTTGTGAATAATGTTTTGCATTGTCTCCCTGGCCTTTTGCAAAAATTAAATTAAATTCATTTTTAACTGATACATAGAAACATGGAAATTGTACATATTAATTGAGTATCATGTGATGCTCCAATACATTCATACATTGTGTGTTTAAATCAGTTTAAACATATTTATCTCCTCAAACATTTATGATTTCTTTATGTTAAAAATATTCAAAATCACTTCTTAGAAATTTTTGCAGTTTAGTCTATAATTGTTACGTATGGTAACAATAGTATGTAATAATAGCCTCCCCACACAGGGATTTTTACTCCTGTCTAGTCGTAATTTAGTATGACTTGGTCAGCCTTCCCCCAGCCTTCCAACCCCATGAGAAACACCTTTCAAAGTCTCTAGACTTTGGGTCTTATGTGGTCAAGTTTTTCTTTCTTACCCTCATTGTCTCTTCCCTGACTAAGCCATGGCTATTGCATGTGTGAATCATGGTAGAAATGTTCAAAATAGTTTCACTGTCCTCTCTACTCTGCCTTCAGCCTGTCACAGATATCACTGTGAGTTCCATTTTTCTCAAGAGATAAAGGATCTTTCAAATCTTCCCTTACAGATAGCCTCTAATTAGTAGCTTTTCCCAAGCTTCTCCACTGCTACTTTGCGCCCACAGTACAGATGGGGACTTAGGGATTTGTGGGTTTCTATCATCTGACTCCAACCAACTGGGTAAAGTGGCCAACATTCCTTTCACTGCCAAGCTTAAAGAATGTTTTTCTCATCCTAACTGAAGTCTTCTCAAAGACAAGCTCTGCCAAAACTGAAACTCCTCTTCACTGCTGTCCATGTACTTAGCATAACTCTTTTTACATTGAACAAATAAGTGAATAAATATCTCTAGGGCACTGGTCACTAGTGACTTCTATCTAAAATTCTTTTCTTCTTTGACTCAGTACTAATAATCTTTCTTTTCTCCACATTCTCCACCAATTGATTCTTGGTTTCCATGTTTATTTCTACCACCTATTAAATTCGGATTTTCCTTACGGGTTATTCTCTACACCTTTAAACACACTTTCACTTTTAGTGTCAGTGGTTCCTACAGATGGTAGAAACTCTCTTACAGCCTGCAGATTCATAATTTTAGCTTTTCCTTTAGGCCTATATTTATTTAACTCTGACATCCCAAATGAATAGACTCAGAGACACTCAAAACCAACATCCCTAAACTCGCTCCTACATTCACACCTTTCTCCCCGTCAGGATGAATGGTGCAAGTTTCCATCATTGCCTGTCCACACCACACTCCTGAGATTAATCCTCAGTGTGGCAAAGTATGGTGTTCTTACTGGTTGACTTTTTTTTTTATTGGGCAGAGGTGAGGGAAGAACTGTGTGCTCTTGGATGGTTTTTGACTTTTCCTTTGCATTGAAGAATTTAAATTTTATTTCCCATCTTGACTCTTCCCTTTCACTCAT
>RJWT010020812.1:0-17838 GCA_004365215.1 Cuniculus paca | reverse complement strand
TTGTATTCTTTTTCTTTCAGGTGAAGTAAACATCTTTAAAATAAGCACAATAAATATGTTTCTAAGTGCGGTGCATAGTAATTGTAATGAGCTTTTCCTTCCTTATGAGGTTCCAAGCATCATGTCACTAATTACACCCAAGCAGTTGGCACTTTCCTACTTTTGTGAAAAGTCTCACACATTTACAACCAGGAAGACACTCTTGCTTACGGGAAGGCGTTTATGGGCAACTCGCCCTCCTTCTGTGTTGGGGGAAATGTGAGGGCAGGGTCACTGGGGATTCCCTCCACTCCTCTCGTGTGAAGAATCTTTCTCTGCTCTGCCCACCTGCCCCTATTCCTCCATGTGTGGATGTTCCCCAGACCGGATCGCCGGCCACAGCATAGAAATTGAATATTCACGATGTTCTTATCTCTGCTTAATATCTAATTGCTTCTCCACAGATTCAGATTGAAACTGCCGGACGCAGGGTGACCAATGAAGAAAGTCCCTTCATTGGACCAGGAGTCCCAGAAAGCTGGGTGCTATGGACAGGAAACCTGACCTGAACTGCGTCAAACTCAATTTCCGTACAATTCAAGGCCCTATTCTAATAGAAATGCAGATGCAATGAGTTTTCTGTGTTTCAAAAGTTTCTTCTCATAAAATTTTGAAACCTTGTAGAAAATAGTCACAATTTATGGTGTTATGTGGAACATCTGGGCATTTATAAAATTATTTTCTGCAGATATAATGCATCCTAGAATTTTTCCTTTGGTTAGCATCTCCAGACACATGACTTGGCATTCCATGAATAATCTTAAATGCTCAATACACACATTAATTCAATTTAAGACTACATTCCAGTAAAAACCAGAATGGTGAATGCAAGGGACCAAGTCTCCAAAAACGAAGGAAAAATCACATAATTTCAGAGCAACAATCTAATGGTAACTACCCTTAATCCCATGTATTTATTTATCTAATTTAGAAATTATGGATATTATTTGGTCCATATCGCACACCAATTTATAACTAATAACCCATCAATTTATAACTAAACATTGTTTTAATCCCTCTTAAATTCTTCAGACAAGATCTGTGGTTAGAACAGTATGTACTAAAAATATTTGGGGGACCAGGGACACAATTCAGTGGCACAGCACCTGCCTGGCAAGTGCGAGGTCCTGAGTTCGATTCCCAGTGCCAAATAAATAAATAATAATAAAAATGTTTTTGGCACACCTATATGCTAAACTTGTAACCAGATAATAACAGCTTTGACTTTGAGCTCACTTTCTTACAACAGTAAAAGTTCGGGTTGAGCCAAGCAAATGGTGCTTCTGTCCTATTTGAAAACAGCTTTGACAACCTCTCCATGGAAACACATCTGGGGAGAGCCGCTTGGCCCATTGTTAGCTCGGGGCAAATTCTGTTCTTGCTAAAATCTGCACAGGCGCTTGCTTCTGGCAGGTTTTTCTTTATACTCAGTCACGCTGAGCCAGCAGGTACTCACGTCAAGCCTGCTGGTACCAACACACCCATGCAGCACATGGTGTCTACACACACACACGCACACACACACACACACACACACACACACATGCTGCTTTTCCATGCAGAGGGTCTACTGCAGCTCCTGGGTCCATGGTGGGCATTTCATGAGTCTCCTCCACATGAATAGAAAGGAAGCAAGAAGTGAAAAGACTGCCACAGCCATCACTTGGGCATGCTTTACTAATTCATAGTTACTTACTGAAGCAGCTGCTTGCTCTCATATTCCTTTATAAGCAATTTGTCAGATGCTGACGCTTACACTGAAAAGAATTCCAGAGGGGAAGGGTCAAATATTTCAAAAGATAGTAGGCAAAAGTCAAAATTTTCTTCTCCCCAATGATACAAAGATGTGTGATACACAAAACCAAATCTTTGGATTTTGTCTTGGATTGTAAAAGCCACGCAGATGCATAGGTCGTTACCAGATGCTGCGATTCGGGGTCCATCCACATGGAAATGCTGCACGTGCAAGGACCGGCAAAATACTACTTCTAGGAGATCGCCTGTGTGATAACTACACCAAGTCACAGAAAATAAAAGTGACTTAAAATGTATTACCTATGAGAATCGAGAGTTGTAATAAAGCCCAAAGCCCCTGATTTCTCAGGATAAAAGTCAGGGTTAGTTTCACTGAAAATCGGAAGTTTGTACGGAGTTGCCAGAGCGCCAAGGATCCCGAGCACCGTCCTGGCACAGTCACCTCTGTTCATCTCCACAGTCCTCCCAGGGGGCCGGGCTCTTCCACTTACCCAGAGCGTGCGGAAGACAGGCGGCCAGGACCGGCCCCAGGTCCCAGAGTCAGGACAGTTCCTAGTCAATGGTTGTCACAGCCAAGAAGAAAGCTGACACTCAGTGAGGTCACTTATGTGTTCCTGGGACAAAAGACACCGGCCTCAGGAGGACACAGATCACATGAACGTGGCCTGGGGACACGAGCGCCGTTCATTCACGGGCTCCGGCTCTGGAGCCAAAGGAGGCGTCACACCGTCTCTCCGGCATTTCCACCTGCGACCGGGCGACTCTGTGGGGTGCGTGGAGATGCTTGTCCTGTCCCTCAAGCGATGGTAAGGACAGACGCACTTTCCGCGCTTCCTGTGCTGCTCCTCCGCCTACCCTTTGCTTTCAGACAAGTTCCCCTTCGGTGCAGCTGGTCCACCGGCTGCCCGTGGATGAGTTCCCTTCTCCGGGTTGGATCCAAGCCTCACGTCGTAGGCGTCACCCAGACAGCCCAGGTGCTGGGGGCCTGAGCCGCCTTCCTCCTCATCGCCCCCGGACCGTGACTTTGTGTGGCTGTTCTGGACCCGAAATGCAGATGAGGCTGCGAAGGAGTGGGAGGGGAAGGCTCCTCTCTGCAGCAGGCAAACGTGCTACTGCTGTCCTCCTCCACCGAAGGGCCACCTGCTTCCCTTGCACGCCTGTGCACCTGGCTGCACACCGGCACAGTCCACATGGGAAGGCACAGGTGCACACGCAGATGGAAGGTTCCAAACACGAGGGCCATCACGAGAACAGACGCAAACGGAGGAGCGCACAGGTGATCGTGATCGGACACATCTCACTCAGAACCCCCTGGAATGGTTTCCTGTGGGGAGGATCACCAGTACCGGCTTTCCAGTTGCCAGGGAGAGGAAAAAGAGGCCCCCCAGGAAAACACTTTGGGCAAAGGCCTGGGAGATAAACATCTTGCAGAGCATTCTGGGAAGACAGAATCCTGGAAGTGTGTGGAGTGGGAGGAGTAACAGGCCAGTCACCTGCTTGGGGAGGGCTGCCAGATGAGGGCACTTACGAGTGCCTGGGACAAAAGGCACTGGGCAGTGGGTACAAAGAGCAGGGCCAGCCTCTGGGGGACTTGCAGCCTGGTGAAGAGCTCAGGCTCTAGAGGCGGGGCTGAGCATTAATGGGTGTTGGGCGCCCATCAGCACGCACGCCTTGATACCCTGAGGCTAGAGTGTTCTAAGCCCTCAAAAAACTGAAAGAAAACTTTTTAAAGGACAAACCCAAATTGTAAAACATGCAATGTTATGCATCCATTTTTAGACTTGAGTATATAATGTGCTACAGCCATTCTTTGCAAAGATGGCTACAGTGCACTACTACTGCAGAGACAGAAAGATCCGCGGGGTACCTGATCCACAGCAGCAATGGCAAAACCACAACACCAAGAAACAATGTAACGAAAACGTTATTCTTCATCTAAAGGAAGAAAGATACCAAAGTCTACGGGCACTTTAAAAGTGGGTGTCCACAGCACCCAGAGTCCTGGGAGGCTGGGCAGGCACTCAGGCCCTGTGCCAGGTACTCTGCCCTCTCACCTGTCCGCACCACACCCGCACCAGCTGCGATACTTCCCCGAGGGAGCTGAAGGTCACAGACGCCTCTTTTCCTGGTGTCTGCCCTGTAAATGCTACCAGTTGGGGCCTGAGATGACAGCACTCTCGCCACAGAATACACCTTTGATGCCCAGCTGGGGTCACCTGCCATGTTCCTGGATGGAGACACCTGTAGCTAATCCCTGCAAGTTTAAGTTAATGTTCAATAAAAATATCAATGGAATTTTTAAAATTCTAACAAAAATTCCCTCAATCGTGTTGGCAGGAGATGACCTGTTAATAGAACAAACATGCATCTTAAAAATAAGAACGCACAAGTGTGAGACTCATGCAGAGAAAGACTAATGGGAGAGGAGAGACAGTGCGGAATCAGGTACCTGATGGTTCGTGATCAAGGAACATGCTAAGTTGATGATGAAAACACAGACCATCCACTTACACAGGCCTTCTGGGTGCTCCAGCTCTGCATCCAAGGATTCTGCAATGTGAACTAGAAATATTTGGGGACAGAATGCATCTGCACTGAACATGTACAGGTTCTTTCTTTTTCTTGTCATTGTTCCCTGACTGATACAGTGTAGGAACTGTGGGTTTAGTGTTCGCATTGTATTAGGTGCCATAAGGAATCCATAAATGATGGGACACACAAAAGAGAATGTGTAGGTAATGTGCAAATTTTACCACACGGGGTAGGAGACATGAGCACCCATGAATTTTAATACCCTTGGGAATATGAGGACAAGTGGATCCCCATTTGGAAAATAGAAAATTGAACTCTTGCTCTGTATCACATACCAAAACACAACACAGGATTAAAGATTTAACATAAAAGCCAAAATTATTGAACATTTAGATAACCATAAAGTAGAACTTTTAAAATTAAACTCCAAAAACAGTAGCCATGGCAGAAAAAAAATTAAATGTTTGAATACATAAAAATTTTTTAAGTTTTCATGGGCTTCTTTCAAAAAGATACACATAGGTAAAAAGCTCTTACAGATCAATAAAGCACAGACACACCTGTATTACAATAGAGAAGATGAACAGAGATTTTTTCAAATAAGAAAAAAATGCTAGAATAAAAGGTTCAGCTAATCACAGGCATGACAAAAATCACAAGAAAACAGCTTCATTGCCTGAGCCGACCCAGATGAACGGGCAGCTAGCAGCTAAAGATGGAGCCACGGGGCGCAGTCCTGCGGGTTCCTGTGGACGGTCACCTGGAGGCCAGCTCAAGTTCTCCAGTGACCGCCTGCTCTGTGGATGTGGACAGCCTCCTGGCCCCTGGTGCTGAGGTCTGAATGGGATTCAGGATGCACCAGTCAAAGACACTCACCTCCAAAGGGGAGAAAGACACTGACCTCTGTGACAGTCACCTGCTGCTGAGCTGAACAGTGTCCCTGCAACGGTAGAAGGCGCTTTCTCAATCTGGGCGGAGAAATGGTGACCCTTTACCACCCAGTCAGCCCTGAGAGATGAGCTAGAGGCTCAGTCTCCACGTTATAAGGGCTCTGAAAGCCACTTGGTGCTTAGCAACACAGCCAGGACCCCTCTGGAGAAACTACCACAGGCAGCTTCCTTGGTCTGTTACATGATGTTAATCTCTCAAGCCTCTGGTCCCGTCCACGTGATGGAAGCAACAGCATCGGGAAAAGGGGGAGTGCATTCTGTTACATAAGGGAGGGCACGCTGCTGTGAATTGTCATTGGTAGTCACTGGGGACTACTGGACACGAGGCTCTGGCCGGCTGCGTAGCTGTCTGCCTGGATAATCACCGTGGGCAAGGGCAGCTCTGGGGGTGAGGGACTCAGGACTTCTGATCACACTTGAAAGCTAAGGGAAAACATGAGGAGTCAGGAAGGCAGGTTGGCTTCTGAAAAGAACTTCTATTCTTGTCACAAGTCTGAAGTCACCCAAAATTGGAGCAGGAGCTGAGATGGATAGCTGGTAAATCATGCCAATCAGCAGCCTCATCCAAAGACATGTAAGCACCCAAGACCGGACCATAAGTGGAGGAAGGACTTCAAGAATGGGAAGAGAAACTTCCAGAGCCATTGGATGAGCCTGAGTTGTCTCAGTCTTGAAATCTTGCGGGTCATCCTTGCTCCCCGTGAAGTTCCTCGCTCCACTGGGAGCCCGGTAGCACCCACTCCCGGGGCTGTTACCTCGGAGGAGACGCTGGTCCCCTTGTGTCCCTGGACTACCATCCTGCTTAGTGTCCTGGCGCGCTTTGAGTTTGCCGCCGCAGGGGTGAGGCAGAGTGCCCTCAAACAATGCTCGCTGGTGACTCGGTCCCTCACTGGAGCCAGTGGAGATGAACAGGAGCTGCTGGACAGACATGTGGACTGCTTTCCAGTAAACTTTTATTAAGTAGAAGGCACACACTATAAAATAACAAGAAAAATCTAGTAAGTCATGAGTAATCACCGTTATTAATCTTCAAATAATTAAAATTTAGTACATAGTAAGTACACAAGCCAAGAACATGGGGTCTGTTATCACAAAACGCCATGCAGTACACATAGCTGAGTGCACTGTCTCTGGGCGGCTGGCAGCACAGTGGGCTTCCCAACTTCAACTTCAGCACAAACGTGTAAGTGAGGTGGTGCACTGTGACATCACAATGGCCACGACACTATTCGATGACAGCATTTCCAGCTCCACTGTGATTTTATGGGGCCAGCGTCATGCATGTGGTTCGTCATTGACCAAAATGTCCTTATGCAGCCCCTGACTGTACTCCAGTTCCTCCCAGACACTGGAGAGGATGGAGCTGGGCAGGCAGAGCCCTGTCCCTCCAAGGAGGCAGGTTCTATGCCAAAAGAGTTGCAAAAGACTTCAAGACAGGCCTGGGGTGTGCTCAGCATGTTCAAATCCCAGAAAAAAATTTTAAAAAAAATAAGAGTCAAAGAGTTGCAAGATTTCTTGCTTGAGCTGATCAGAAACAAGGAAATGCGGGGTGATGGACTGGGAGAGGGCTGGGCATTGGAGGGACAGGCACAAGTTTAGACTGGGTCTGATTTACTAATTGAAATGCACTTAGCCAAGCTTTTTTGGTGCTGTCTTGAGCAGCTGGGCTGGCTGACTCAGTAGCAGCCTATGATAAAAGAGCAATGTTCTTGGTATAATGCAGAAAAAGACATGGAGTAGACTTTTCACATGAGATCACTTATGTCCCCCAGTGTCCCCCAGGAAAGGACTCAGCAGAGACCCCATTCACCAAGGCACAGGGACCTTAACAGCTGAGGGACACTTCCTTCCCCAAAGCCGTGAGGAAATGTCATACAATCTGTGCAGGGTGCTGCCAAGCAACTGGTGAGCTGACCCCAGCACACGTGAGATCTCAGCCCTACAGAAGCCAAGTGGGGCCCCAACCGCCCAGGTAAGGGGCATGGCTACTGTAATAACCCACATGACCACCTGGCAGCCAGGTTGGTCCCACGGGACCCAACAGGCGCTTTATCAGGGGACAGTGCAGAATGGGAGAGGGACTGGCAGCCCTCAACAATCCCCCCTCACCTGTAGGTCAGCCCCACGCAGCAGGAAACCCTCTCAATTTCTTCATGATGTCAACTAGGCCTCCAGAGTGGAGAGTCAGGTCAGTGCCTTCTCTCCAGACCTGACTCAGCTCGCAGATTGAGAACTCACGTAGGAAGGATCCCATCAGGGCACACGCACATCTGCGGCACAGCCCCACCTTGCCTCCTTTCAAACAGGGCATGGCTGGCGCCATATTTATCTACTAAATGAGGAAAGGAAAGTGCCAGTGTCTTCTGGGGATTATCGGATACTGACTGAGCTAACGTCAGGTCCTGGGGAGCTGGCATGCCATTGGGTCCAGCAATCAAGGGAAGAGTTAGGGAGATGACATGCTGCGTAGACCTTTGAGCCCATCCTGCAGTGAGTGCCTCCATACCTGGGTGTGCAGTGGAAAAAGACAGGCTTGGAAATTGAGCTGCAGAGTGAAGAAGAGCCAAGTGGAAATCACTCGAGCTGTATCCTCATTCTCCGGCTTCCTCCAAAGCAGCAAATGTAAGGCAACTCCACACATCCATACCAGGCAGAGTCATGGAGAAAGGCTCACTGTCCCAGGCCCTGAAGATACAGGAGGATTGATGCACCTTACATCCTAATTGGATTCACCCTCTAAGTCTATGCAAAGGCATTGAAAAATGATGTTGGATTATCATAAACTTAATCAGATGGTGACATCAAATGCCCCTGCTGTTCCTACAGTAATCTCATTATTGAAGCAAATCAACAGATCCTGCTACCTGGTGTACATCGATCAACCTGACAATCTCTTTTGCTTTCCAATAGCCAGAATCCACGGCAAGCGATTTGCCTTCCCTGAGGAGCACATCATCCCCATCTGATCTCAGGCCGCTACCAGTCCACCAGCGCTCTTCACCGGCTTCACAGAGCCCCGCTCACCTCACTCTTGAGTGGGACAGCATGTTGAGGGGGACACCCTAGAACTCTTGGTGAGACATGGAGCGCCAGGGGCCAGGAGATAAGAGCTCAGAGAACCGCTCCTCAGCAAAAGCCCGGCAGTTCAGTTGCCTGGACCCATCAGGAGAGCCACTACAAGGCGCACCACCACTGAAGAAGCAGCCTCTTCAGCTTCAAGGATAATAAATTCTACCTTTGTTTATGCTGCTTTAATCCATTTACCAAACATCCCCTAGGGTCACACTGTGAAGAAGTCCCAGGAAAAAGAAGTCCACCCGGGTGACCCTGTGTCTGCAAGGATTTGCACTTTGAGACATGGCACATTCCATTGTGTTCAAGGTTTCTGAGCCAAAGGGGCCACTGTACAGAGCCCACGCAAACCCTGGTAGGAAGATAGCAGTCCCTGTTTAGCAGCTTTGACCCAATTTCATAATCCCAGGAACAACTGTTCTCCTTTTGAGAAACAGCACTTGGCTCCCTTTTGGGTCCTGGTAGACTGAGTACCTGACTATAAGCCCAGAGGTCAGCAGATGTCCTGACTCGGCCAGTGGGACTGCATGTGATTCCAGTCACCTGGCCATAAAGTTAGATGTGCACAGCACTCAAGCTGTGAGCTCAAGCACCACGGAGTTATCTGGAGCCGGTTAACTAAACAAGGAAAAGTGTGAGAAGAGCCTGGCTTACAGGCTGTCTTGCATAATAAAGAAGTGACAATTACAAGCCTGCTTTTGCCCATTACAACAGCTCTCCCTGGAGCCCTCTTGGGAATTTCATCAGCCCATCTGGAGCAGGGATTTTGCCCCTTTGCTTGCTTCTTTTCATTGTTATTTTTGCCTAGAAAGAGGGATACTCGGGAGTACCAATCGACACTGATTCATGGGAGATGGGCTGATGGTTTAGCCATATAATCAATAGTGTAGGAAAACCGGAAGTAAAGGGATGAGGAAGTTCAGAGAACAGGTGTGTAAATGCACATACTAGAATAATCTCGGAGTGTGGAAAGTCAATCTTTCCCGAAAGGTCTTCTCGTGGAAATGCTCTAAGTCATCGGAGGAATGAGAAGAGCGTTCTGAGCACGCCCGTCACCCTCCTTTCCCTAATTCCCCTAATCTTCATCAGTGGGCTCATGAAGTCAGTAGCCATGTTGGGGCAGAGGGCCTGTGGGTGGCCTCTCCAAGGTCCAGTCTGTCCAGCCTCATAACTAGAAGGGTCCAGCAAGGCTCCAGGTAACAGCACAGTTGTAACTGGGCATCTTTCAACACGGCATGACGTCCAGCAACACAGTGTTTCTTTGACTGCTGCCTTACTTACTGGTGGCACCGAGGAGAAGCAACCTGGAAAAGTGAAGGTGCTGGGCCACCGTGGCAGAGTTTGCTCCGACCCAGCAGTCACTCCTCAGCACTGCCTCGGTCACTTTCTCGTCGCTGGACGCCATACCTGACACCCACGACTTGACGGAGGAGAAGTTTAGATGGACTCACGGTTTCAGAGGTCTTAGCCCACGGTCAGCAGACTCAAACACGGAAGACAGCATGGCGGAGGGGCCCGCCATGGAGCAAAGTCACGCACACCATGGCGGCCCGGAAGCGGAGACAGGAAGTGCCGGCCAGAGATGGGGCACAGCTTTCCCGGTCACGGCCCCAGTGACCCCGCCTCCCAACAACACATCTAGCTACGGCAGCCCATGGCTCCATCTCCCTTAAAAGCCCCTCCTGTGAGCACATGAGGCTGCTGCAGGACCCCTAGATCTAAACCGTAGCAGGCACAGTTTCATTCCCAGCAGGAAGCCCCGGCCGGGTGTCTGAGAGAAGGAGGTGGGGCCGAGCTCACACTTAAGGGTGGGCCCACACAACCCGGCTGCTTCCTGTGCCTGCAGCCTTGGACTAGATTCTTCCTCAGACCCCAGGACCCTAGGAGCAAGGGCGAGATCTTGGTTTGCACAATTCCAGGGTCACCTATCAGCACCCCAGCGGCCCTTCGAGGCGTCTGTGTCCTACATAGACTTTCATGGGGAGCTTGGGGCTTTCCAGCCGCAGCCTCAGGATGTGTCAGCTTCCTACAGCGGCACTGGGCTGTCGCTTAGCTGTGGCACAGGCCCAGCCTGACATGGCTAGACGAGATGTGGGTCCTCCAGCCTGGCATCACCCTGAGAGCTCCGGAGCGGGGAAGAAGTTCCTTTCTGTTTAACCTCACTCTATGGATTCTGGGTGGTTGTGGTTATTCAATGATTGATCAAAGAGTAGCAGCACTTTCAGGAATATGTATCAGAAATCCTTACAGTCTGCGTTCTCTTTAAACCAGAATTCTCTTCTAGGAATTTATCCAAAGAAAATGAGTAGACAAGTGTATTAATGCTTATGCACAAATATGTCTTTTCTCTAATGAAGAAAAATTGGAGTTAACTTGAATCACAATTGGTAAATGAATAAGAGAATAGTATGACTAAAATCTTTACAGAAATTCCAGAATATTTCACCTTTCAATAAAGAAGACAAATCCCTTGGACTGTAGAGTGAAGATATGTTTCCAGAAAAAATTACAATCCATGAAGACGCATAACAAGTATTTAACTTTCTTCAAACGATTTTTCTTTCGTCTTATTTTTGGAGGAAAGGAGAAGAAATGATGACCAGCAAGAGCAACTTTAAAATGCTTTGAATGTGACTTGCCAGATTTCTAATTTTAAAAAGTGTGCATTTCTTTACTATCTAAATTATGTACTAAAGTCAGAGGGCACATTCTGGTCGGGATCTGTTTCACAGCTGCTTATTAAGTGCATACCACACGCCCAAATCCTGGGCAGCCCAAGACACCTGAGAGCCAGGTCTTCCCTGAAGAATTTTCCATGGCACCATCGAAGCTGAACTCCATGGTTAAACCTCAGAGGTTGGTGCTGACGACACAGGGCTCTCTCCTGGCTCTCATCCTTCCTGTGCCCCGGATGTGATCCGAGGAAGCCAAAAGTGACGTCAGGACACAGTCATAGGTCAAACCTAACGCACAATGAGCATCGTAAGTTATCTCCCTTCCATCACATTTTAAATTGAGGGGTGCTGTTACCCAGGATCATTAGATTTTTCCCAATCTTTGTTTTTTCTTCTTATATCTCAGGATTTTACTAGGATCCTGACGCTCTCCAGCAAACCTCTTCTCCAGCTCCACGGTGGTCTGCGTTGGCCCGGCATAAACATGATCTGTGCTGCGACCTGCGGCAGGTCTGCAACTGTGTCCGTGGTCCCAGCGAGTCCATTTCAGAGGCTGGAAATCCCCGATGTTGTGTCCACAGCACACATTCACCATTTCCTGGTGTGCCCAAAGCTGCGCCTGCACACCCGAGTCCACCTGAGCACTGAAGGGAGTCCAAGACCCCCATGAATAAGCCGTACCTGACCCCCAGCCAGGTTCAGGTGTTGAAACTTCCTGGCCCCCACGTTGTTAGTCGCTGATTTGCAACCATTTACGAGCTGAGGAAAAGAACCATGTCTTCCGCTGTGTATTTGGATTTGTTTTTAAGTCAGCACTCAGTAGTTAAAACATTTCAGGGAAGCACTGTATGATCTCCCACACACTTCCCATATAAATTTGGGTGCTTTGGGAAATCAAAGTATTTCCTCTAGGTTCATAGCTCTGCTTTTTTTAAAAGACAGCAACTCCTATGGCTCCCATAGCCTGAGTCCTTCTCCAAGCAAAACATGATCCCTTAGCTCCAAGACACTTGTGTAGGGCAAACAGGATGACACAGATCCCAACACTGCAGTCATCACTAAATTCCAGGCCCAGGAGGCTCAGTCCAGATGACCTACAAAGAAGGAGGCGAAGCAGTGGGGAGAAAGATGGAGAAATCAGGAAGGACTGAAGGGCGGGTTCACCACAGAGGGCAAAGGCAGGGTGGGAGACGCCCCAGGGAGAGAGAGGCAGCAGCCTCAGAGCAGAGCCTGGGCTGGGAGCCGGGCAGGACGTGATCGATGGTGTGATGAGGGCTCTTCAGGGTGTGTCTCATCCAACTTCCTGACACAGAGTAACCAACCACAGGATGACTCTGGTTTCACTGTGGGTGTCCCCCTGCCCCGGGTGGGCGGCAGCTCCTCAGAGCTCGCTGGGGACGCTGGGGTACCACAGCCCTGCCTGAGCCCTTGGAGATGCCTTCCCTCCGCCCTGTGAGCTACAGAGCAAATCCTGTACCTGACGCCGCCTGGGATCCAATGCTGATGTTTGCTTAGAGACCCTGGGGTGGTGGGGCCTTGGCTCACCCTGTGGGCATCAGAAGGGAAAGCAGGATTGCACAGAAGAGATGTTGGCGAGTTTAGTGTCTCTGTCATTCACCCTGGAAACCCCGTTATGCATCCTCAGGAGCCCGGCCCTAAAAATTTAGAAAATGAGAGGATCTAAGACAAATTGATAGAACTTTTCATGTTAGCTCAGGTGTCCATAAAAATTCCAAACTTGGATGACACTTGTAAGAGGGAAAGGAGTTGACTGAAGGCAGAATGCCACCTACGCTGTCATATGTGGAAGCGAAAAGGCTGATGTCGAAGTAGAAGGGAATAGAACAGGGACAACAGAGCTGGGACGGCTGGAAGAGGTAGGCGAGAGGAGGCTGGATGGTGAACACCAAAACGTAGTGAGATAAAAGAAAGACCTCTCATGCTGTCCAGCACAGGGGAGGGACCACGGCTCACAATGCCTGGTTATATATTTTATGAAGCACTAGAAGAGAGAGGATTGAAGTCTTAAAATATTAAGAATTATAAGAAGAGGAAAATACTAATTATCTCACTTTCATCACAGCACATTTTATGTATGTACTGAATTACTACACTGTACGATATGTGCAACTATTATGAATGAATCAAAAAGAAAGATAAAAAATTTAAAAATAAAGAAAAAAGCAAAGAATGGGCATTGAAAACTCACACAGACAATGGTGATTAAACTGTCTTTCTCTTTGGATTTAAAACACTTTTAAAGGTTTGATAGTAGCTGCTGCTGAGTGCACTCACCATCGGTGACATGTGAGGGGGCTTGGGTAAAGAAAGGGAGATGGCAGCAGGCAGCGGGAGACAGCTCCATCCAGGGAGCTGAGAGCAAAATCCACCACGACCTTGTGTGCTGCGTTTGGAGCACATGGGCAGTAACCCCAAGCTAGGGAGACGAGACACTGAACGGTCAGTAGCATCACACAAAGAAGTATAAGTGTGCCCAATTTTTTTTCAAAGCAGTCTTTTGTCACGTACAATATAGTTGTGCTGCTTTTGAGTCATCATTATTCAAACACAGCGAAGCAGCATTGCCAGCTGTATCAGCTACCTATGGCTGTGTAACGAACATCCCCGAAACTCCATGCCTGAGGTGCATGTGGTTATTTTCCTATGGTTTCTGACATCAGGAGTCCAGGAGCAGCTCAGCAGTGGTCCTGGCCCAGCACAGCAGTTGATGTCCAGGACTGATTCAGAACATTTCCCTTTCATTGTCATTCTGACTTTAGATAAGAACCAGAAGTCAAGTAGCACCAGATGTGGTAAACGAGGTAGGTGAGGGCACACAGTCGTGTTTTTATTTAGCAGAAGTTGCCATTAATGGTTGACAGGTGAGGTGTGATCAAAGTATAAGGTGAATTTTCAAATTTTAAAAAATTGCCTTAAAATATACATTGCCATTAGTCCCCCTCGAGATACTCAACACCCTCCTTGCATTGAGCACATTGCCCTTGTCTCTTACTGTAGGAGAGTTTCTCCTTGGGCCTTCTCTGCACCTTTGATCACCTTGGTCTGTGTCCAGCAGCCAGCCAACGCTTGCAGGCCCAACTGCACGTTCAATCCGAAGTCAGCTGAGTCTGAGGGCACAGAGCCCGCAGGTGGATGACCATGTTTCCATCTCTGTCCGCTGCTCCCTCAGAGGAAGCTTGTTCCAGTCCTGCACCTCCACGCAATTCCTATTAGTGGGGATCGATGCAGGGAATTTTGGAGTCTAGCTACCACATCAACTTTCAGTTTCGCTATATTTTTAATCATTATAGATGGAATTGTTATCTCATAATATAAATGAAACTTCAGTGCTAAAATACTAAAGGTTCTTAATGTTTTACATTGAACTTATCTGACTATGTGGGAAACATACTACATTCATCTTTTTGTCTAATTTTGCCTTCAACAATTAAATACCTACTTGGTTTATTTGAACCATCGTATCCCCCAAAAGACAGATTTTTTTGTTCAACTTTTTTTAAATCCCTTTTCCCTTCCTTCTCTCCCCCTTGCCTCCATCTCCTGTTTCCCACTCCATTTGAGAAAGATCTTTCCCCTTCCTAATATCTTTTTTGTTGCTTATTTATACTTTGGATTTGTCCTATAAGGGAAACAATGCAATATTTAAACTTGTGTATCTGATTTATTTCACTTAAGATTATGCTCTCGAGGTGCATCCATTTACCTAAAAATATCTCAAATGTGTCCTTTTTTGTAGCAGAGTAGTACTCCTGTGGTGTGCAAACACCACGTTTTCTTTATCCATTCATCTCTTGATGAACATATAGGCTGTCTCCAAGATCTAGCTATTATACATTATGCTACTATAAACATGGGTGTGCATGTGCCACTGTTGTTGATGATTTTAACTCTTTGGGGAAGATACCTGGAACAAGAGTAACCAAGTCAAATGGAATTTCTAGTTTTACTTTTTGAGGAATCTCCATTGCAAACAGGGAAGGGAGGAAAAGCCAGAGGGAGCAGAAAAGGAGGTCAGAGACAGAGGGCGAGCAACGATCTTCCCAGGAAGGCAGAAACCCTTTCCGCTTTGCTGAATCCTGACACACCTTGCCTTATGCAACAGGTGTGCTCGTTTAAAAAAAAAAAAGAATTCATTTTAAAACACACACACCAGTAATTTAAAGTCACTAGAGAGTAGCTATTTAGAGGAACCCTGTTGTAAATCCTTTCACAAACTGAAGCACATTTAAGTAATTACCCTCTAATTTATGTTCTCTGTGAGGTCAGCTATTTAAATGTCAGGCTTTCTTAATTCGAGGCACACCCGCATTTATAGACTGTCTTTAGAACTCATTACTCCTGGAAATGTTTTTTTCAACAGGAAAAAAAATCATTTTGGTGAAATAGGCAAAAGTTATCAATTATTCTGGCAACTGCTGAATTTCTTACTACAGAAGAGGATTTCTGTGCAAAAATCAAAACTTGGTATGGTCTGGAATCACATGTCTTATATTTAAAGACAGACTGTGCTGGACATGATGGTACACATCTGTAATTCCAGTGCTTGGGAGGCTGAGGCAAGAGGATCACCATGAGTTCAAGCTCAGCCTGGGCAACAGAGTGAGTTCAAGGCCAGCCTGAACTACAGTGAGACCCTGACTCAAAGTACAGACAAAAGTACACACACACATACATAAATACAGATTGTGAGGACTTTCTTTTCTTGTGCTAGGGATGGAACCTGGCACCTGGCATGTGCTAGGCAAATGCTTTACCTCTGAGCTACACTTCCGACCTTCTATATAACCTCCAAATAGCTGTGGTTGGCATTCTTCTAGTCTTAATCTATCTGGTTGTTAACCATGTATTTTTTTCCCTGTGTAACCAGAAACATTATTCATCAGCATGAGTTAATAACAGATGTACTGGAAAAATATCCCTTAAATTATTGAACTAATAAGTTCTCTTTTACATGTCATAAAGCCAAGACAGACTCAGGAAAAATTTTACTCCTTATTTGGAACAACATAGGTTGCCTCTCTAAAGTCCTAAGAGAAACTGAGGCACGCATTAAGAAGCACAATGTTTGGGGTTGGTCAGAGGTACAGCTCAGGCTCTAATCTCAGGTAGCCTGAGAGGGGCTCTAGGGCCAGACAGATTTTCCTGTTTTGATTTGATTCGATTTGTTTTTTGAGCCAGAGTCTTGCTATGTAGCTCAGGCTGACCTCAGACTCATGGCAATCTGCCTGCCTCAGCCTTCTGAGTACTGGTATTCAGATTTCAAAGCCAAAGCCACAGTGGGCTGCTGGTCAGGCCAGGTAGCAAGCTGTCTTGTAGGAAAGCAGTCAGGTAGCTCAGGGGCCCCCACGAAGCAGCTTTCAGGGAGGGAAGGAAAGGAGCACAGAAGGAGAGGCCCTGGGCTGCACCCCACGGCTCTCTGGAGCTGGGCTGCTCCTCGTGCTGAAGACTCCAGCGCTCAGCTCAGAACCGCAGCCCACAGTGGGCTGCAAGGTCACGCTCACCACAAGCCGGGCCTGGCCTGGGCCTGGTCTCGTGTCCTCTTGGCCTACAGCTTTGGAGCGCTCAGGCCACCTCTATCTGTGTGACTTTCACTTTCCACGCCCAGCTTGGGCTGTGAGCAGGCTGTGGTGGACTTCAAGGTCTGATTGGAAACTATGGTGGATGCTTAAACTTTTTTTAAATTTATTACAGTAAAAACTATAAATTCCCCTTAAAGTCCTCTCCTCCCTTCAAACACACATATCCCATTGTCCTCGCCACTGTCTGCAGCAGCTCTGGAGTCCCCTCTCCTGAGTGTCTTTAGTCGCGCTGTCCTGGCTACCTTGAAGTCCTGATGGTTTCAAAACATTTCCCTTTCATGATCTTTTTTTCGGGGAAGACTCAGGAGTCACATGGTGCCAGATCCAGTGAACAAGGACATGGCGTGGCAGGTCACAAGCCTTATTTTTGATCACGCATAGTAAAGTCATTGTGAACTGGACCACTGGTGCTGGGAGAGCCCTGCTCTCCCCTGATACCTGACCGGCAAAGCCCACCCAGCCACATACAGGAGCCCAGCAGGAATGGCGCCTTTAGTGCCCAGGCGGGCGGCTGTCCTAGGTGTCACAGCTGCCCGAGGTGTCCCACATCCCCCCATGATCCTCCCGGCTTCAGTTCCTCAGACCCAGTCTATACTGCGAAGCGTTGTGTGACTTCCCACTTACCCTGGCCATCCTCGGAGCCAGTGGTAGACAATGGAAACTCTGAACACTTCTCCACCACCAGCAACTTCTGCGCTACGTTAGGACACCTTGGGGATGTCCATTCCTGCTTGGGGGGACCAGGAAGTCCCTGGGGAGGCTGAGAGTGCAGTGTTTGTCCCCAAACAGCACTGCACAGCACTGACCAGCCGCACAGCTAGGGAGCAGGGTGGAGCAGGCACGGGACCCAAGGGTCAGCTCCGGGTCCAGAGCTCTCTCCGCTACACTTGGTCCCGTAAGACGGGATGACATGAGAAACCGGGCTTCACGTCTGCAACCCTCACCTGGGCGTCCCATAGTAGCCAATCAACTTTCTCAGAGAGGCTGACATGTTCCATTCATCCAAAATCGTCAGGTAATTAAGGAAAAGCAGAGTGGAGCTGAGGAAATCGTCTACACAACTGTGCTGAGCTCGCTTGCTGGTCCTCACGGCTGCAAATGCTGTCTGCCGCACCCTCTGGCCCTTTTCTCCTCCTTCTTCACAGCAACCGAGCCCTACTCACCGCTGACAAAGCCAGACCACGGGACTCAGTGGCCTGCAGAGGGCAAGGTGTG
>RJWT010020811.1:0-17834 GCA_004365215.1 Cuniculus paca | reverse complement strand
ATTTATCTATGAAAATTGATTGTTATTTACCACTATATCTTCCCAAGTAGTTGGATTGAAACGGGGAAAAATGCATTGCTTCTGATAATCTAACCAGAAGAGTACCACTCGGACTTTTTTATTCTTCCTTAATCATACTCCTCAAGATTTCAGTAGCTATGTGCAACTTACTTGGTTAAATTCATTCTTGCATTTAAAAAATTCTCTACTTCTCTTACCAGATGCATGACTAATTGAACAGTTGTTTAACTGATAATCAGATCTGTTTAAAACTAGGTGTACAGATAAGATTTGCCAAAGAATCACGTAGGGAGAAAAGGAAGGTTCAGAATGCACTGTTTAGATGAGTCGCATGTTTCAGCTACAGGACACTGGAATTTGTGATGTGAAAGAAGTTTTTGGAATTTCAGTGAACAAATGTATCCCAGTGTCTTAATTCCAAAAACGATAAAAATGAATATTTTCCAACTAAATGTGAATGATAGTTGCAACAGAATGTTTCACCAATGCTCTTACTGCCATCTTTCAGAATTGAAGCTCAGATAATATTCTTGATATTAAGAGAGCTGACAATGGTACTAGAGTACTACGTCTTCCTTAGGGAGTTACCCGTTGCTGAAGAGATTTATTAACCCAAGATGGTACTGTGGTTTCTAAGGTTGCCTATGTCCCATGACTGGATACTATGTGCTCTGGTCACTGTGCCACTTCTGGGACCAAGTTTGTAGGCTATCCTAGGTCTAGATCTCTCTGCAGGATCAGCTAAGTCCTGATTGGAACTTCACAGCAGACTAATGTTTTCCTGCACGTTACTGCTCTCTCTCTCTCTCTCTTTCTCTGTCTCTCTTACACAGGTATTAATTCAGAGACCACATTCAGTGACATTCCAAGCATACATATTTCCATCTCATGTAAAATCTGTGACTTTACAGAAATGTAATGAAAGCTTACATATTGTTATTTCATATGAAAAATTTTTACGCTTGCATTGAATAAACAATAATATCCAGATTTATTCTGATGCCAAAATAATTATGATCAAATAGAGCACTTTTTAGAAATTAAGGTAGGAATTAAAACATGAGGTGAAGTTTCATTGTTCTGCTTACTGGACCATAATGGGAGATAATTATACCAAAAATTGGAAAACAGATTAATGACATGATCTCACAGAACTGTGCAATAATATTTTGTTCTTTAAATTGTCTGATGTTCTTTAGTGCATTAAAAGGCAGTTATGTTTGAAGTCAAGACAGAAAAAAAATGACATGATCAAAGATAAATCCTCGACATAAAAAAGAGGGATCTCTAAGAGCAAATACCATGTTCTACTCATTTTTGAATCAATAGCACAGTTTTAGAATGAGATACAGTAGGGGCTAATCCAGAATTAAACATTCCCTTTTCTCTTAGTGTCATGCTAGCCTTCTCTATTATTCCTGCTTTATTTTTCCGAGTTTTAGGAAAAAACTCTTGGTGAAACAACATACGGATTTCAGTCATAGCTGATTGGCAGTAGACAGATAAATAAAAGACTCTTAGATTTGGATAGTCACCCTGGCAAAGTAAACTCTTGCGAGAATTAGTTGCTACACCTGATAGTCAGAGTCTCTTCGGAATCACATTGAGGGTTTGGGGTTCAGCGCTTATTTGCTAACATCCCCTGCCTTTCAGATTCATAAACACAAGTGGGAACAACCTCCATTCCAATTATATCCAATTAAAGTTCCTATTTGATGAAGTACAATTTGTATAATAAATAGACTCTGTAAATTAGAGCAAAATAGGTAGTTAATCATTAAAAATCAAATGTGATAATGAAGGCACCTATTTGGAGGAAATTATCTCAGGGTGAAATGAACTGATATTTGAAGTTTTAAAAAGCCAATTATAAGTTCTAAAAAATAGCTTAATGAATGTAACATTCCTTCTGGATTGGACATATTTTTGTAGAAATAAAAGCCCTGGGCCTGGAAATATTTTAAAATGATACTTTAATTTTGATTCACGATAGACATCAGTATGCTTTAAGCAGCATATGTACAAGGGTAACTCTACTTCAAAGAGGAAAAATCTAAGTCTAATTTGCACTTGAGAGAAGGCACATGAAGGACTTCAGTCAATATAGAGGAGTTCATTGTATTTCTGTGCTAAGTATTTGATACACTCCTTTGGTAGTTTAGTCACATAGTTGATTTGCATGAAGAGTTTTTCTTAAATGTCAGAAGTGAGATATGACAATAAGTATTCTCTTTGATTAACATGTTCAAAATTTTGCCTGACCTTAAATGAAGATATGCAATAATAACTCACTTCAAAAATGTGAATTTGGTCTTTATAAATTGAAACAAAAAACTCATACTGACAATTCAGATCAGAGAGTTTTGCTTTGTACATATAGATACAGTGTCAAAGTATATATTTTGCCATCTTTCAGACATTTTCTTACACTGCCTTTACTAAGATACATTGTTCAGGGTAGATTATCAGTTTATTAAAAATGTGTTTACAGTTTTGAGAACTAATGAGCTACACTTTCCACATAAGGTATAATGCAAGAGGCAATTTTATGATGATGCTAACAATTTAAATGATTTTGTTTATTTTGAAGAAAATTCTTATATAAAGAAGCTATCCTAGAACTGTTAATGAAACAGCATGTGCCCAGCACACACATATATATTTGTATTGCTTTATGTGCAGATTTGTATGTAACCACATGTGTGTAATTAGACAGTAATTATTGAAAGTTTCAATGATTTTCAGTGGAATAGAAAGCTATTGTGTTGGAAAACTTTGATCACATTTGAGTATTTGATAAGGAATCCAAAGTATTGTCATAATATTAAACATTACATATTTGGGCAATATAGAAATAGTGTTGGTTGTTTTAGAAAGTTTTTTGACTATATTTTAATATTTCTGTATCCAGAAATAGTAAATGAATATATAGATATGTAAATATAGTTAACAAGAATTTAAATTACCTTAATGATTGGGCATATATATTTATAATCCATTCTAGTTCTAGTCCACCCTTCAATGCAAATCCTATTGATTCACGTATTTTACATGCCCAGTGAATTTAAAGGAATTAACAATTCACTAGTTATTTTCTAATCATTAAAATTAATCTTCTTTTTTATGCTTTCCTATTGGTTTCTATAAAGTTCAAATACACTACTTGATAGCTAGTTGCTGACTATTCTGGTGAGTACTTTAAGAAGTAATCAGAAGGAAGAAACTCTGATCATCATCCACCAAAACTATCTCTAATAGTTGAACATAGAATATAGCAACCTCAATCTTTTTTTTCTTTCCTTGTTTTCTGCCTTCCAACTCACCCTGAGTTGTATCCATATCAAGTCTGAGAATAAAATAACATTGCAGTTTGTGTGTAAATGTCCTAATTGCTATCATTTATTGTACTATAATTGCTACAAAATTTGCATGACATAGTGCTACTCACTTAACTCATCTTCTGCCTCAACTAAGAATTATAGTGATACATTAATTAGGTTCTTTGAATCTTTATCTCATTAAAAGTAATTTTATGTCATACTGGGAATACCATAACTCTTCAGTTTAAAGTCAGTGAAGTAAAAAATACTCTTTTCACTAATAAGAAAGGTATATACTATTTAATAAATCTATATTCTTTTTCACCTCATAACTTTAACAAAATTATAGCTTGAATTAACTCCTCCTTTGCATCTTCAGAGGTGATTTTTCATCTATTTATTCTTTGTTAATTTACTACTCATCTTCCAAATTTCTTTTCAAATACCACTTACTTTGCTCAATTTTTCACCCATAAAGTGCTATTATCTAAAATGTTGTCACATATTAATATTTAAACTGTGAGTAGAAAAATAGTTATAGCCTTACCCCCCAATACGGTCAAAAGTAAGATATGAAGGTAGGATGAGAATTAGAGTGCTAATGTTACAGAGGCTAAGACAAAGAGAACTCTAAAAAGAGGGACATGAAACAGTCAAAGCATGCAAAGGATTCCATAGGATATTCCATTTGCAAAAATACTTTTCTGAATTAAAAAATACAGTATGTAACATCGGGTCAACAAAACATTTTAAAATTAGTCCTGAGCTTGAAGGAGGGGTAAGGGAGGACACAGAGGAGGGGTAGGAGGAGGAGGAGGAGGAAGTGGAAGAGGAGGAGGAGGAGGAGGAAGTGGAAGAGGAGGAGGAGGAGGAGGAGGAGGAGGGAAGAGAGGAGAAAAGAGGACAGACAAGGAAAAGAAATGAATGGGAGGGGAGAAAAGAAGAGAAAGAGGGAGTGAAGGAAAGTGAGTAAGGTATCTGTGTTATCTTCAATAACTATTTAATTTTGTGCTTCAAAACATATAATTAAAAATTTTAAACAGATTAGCCTTTACGTGTCTTACAATAATATAATTTTGATTCATGATTACAGCATAATAATGATGAATAATACAGTATTTGCATAAATTCTTTGGTTTTAAATTTACTGACCATGTTAGTTTGAAAAATTACTTTGTCTCTGTGTGCCTTAGTTTAGTTACTGGTAAAAAAAATGACTAAGAAAATCCATTTATAGGATGATTGAGAGAATGATATGAATTAATATAGCAAAATATTTGAAGTATTCTAATATATATGTGTGCTGTTATTCTGACTTACATGTGCCAATGCCACCCAAGGAATGCCAAAATTATGTACTGCAAATGTGCACTAATAAAATAAAATCAGTTTCAAAAGAGTGGCAGAATGAAATTCAATGCCAAGGGACAGCAGAATGAAGAAAGCTGCCATTGCTTTGAATTCCTCCATACTTCAGATCACAGTGATTCATTCTCTCATACTTGAACTTGATACAAATTCAGGGTCAGAAGGTATGTGAAGTCTTGTCTGCCTCTAACCAGTCTTATATTGCTTTACCACAATCACTTCAAAATGCATGTACAAAATGTTTCAACATGGACCAGGAAAGCTAAATTATAATTTCTTAGGGAATTGATATTCACAAACTAAAGAAAGACAAAATCATGAAACATTCCTGTTTTCTCCCAACATTCTTATTTAAAGCCTATTCTATTGGGTTTCTTATCTCTGGCACTGGAGAAAATTTGGGGCAGATGTCAAAGCTTTCAAGTCACTGCAATCTCATCCTTACAAATTAACTTATCCTAACGTAAAGTATGAACTACATTAACCTCCTCCACCCCACACATCTTAATGAGAAATCAATGCTCAAAAACCAACAATAGATTTATAGTTTCCTTCTTTCTTACTCGATTTCAACCTCTCTTCCTCTACTCATGCAAGTGCAATTCAGGGCAAAAGCATTGTAATTTATAACTTGAATGTTATCAATGTAGCCTAAGATTGAAATTCTTCTGATGGATGTCCTAATATTAGCTTGATTCAGATACTTTCTAGGTTCTTCAGGTGTGTGCCTTATGTAATAAAACAAATCTGGCTATCAGTTTTACCACATTGTTGGGGGGTAGCCTATAAAGTGTTGTAATTCCCCCAACTGGCTGGAGTGTTTATCATTCTGAGCCCATCAGACCACAATAGAGAGTGTATAATAATGAGATCATCAATGACTGATTTAAGGAATATAACTAGGAGGGCTTTCCATGAGAGAAAAATTAACCATGTGAAAAGACATCATTTTTTTTGAAGTCAAATGATTATGCCTGACCAGTAGGGATTGGTTCTTTACACAGAGCTCAACCATGTGGCCTATGATTCAGTCATCTGTGCTTATATAATGGAATCTCAACAGAAAGTCCAAAAATTGGGCTGACACAGTGCAGCCTGCCTGTAAACCCAGCTACTGAGGGCAGCCTGGGCAAGACCCTGTACCAAGAAGTACTGTAGGAATAAATAAATAAATGAGCAGTCTGAAATGTAGATCAGTGGTGGGGCAACCCTAATTTTAGTCCTAAGTACTGCCAAAACTAAAACAAAGTGAAGCTAAATAAAACAAATGAAAAGAAAAATGAAATAAAGCAAAGCAGAACAACAAAGGAAAACCTAACTCCAAACCTTTACAAATACTTCGTAAAGTTCTAAGAATTTTTGATATTCCATGTTTTCTAAAAAATTCTAAGCATGAGTATGTATTAGCATATGTGCTGCTGAAGCCTGAAAGACCATGTGAATATTATTGAAAGTAATATCTAATGGGATAACGTCACACCAGATTGAATAAGAGATATCTCTTTTCTTATTCATCCTTTTAAAATTTGTTTTGTGATTATGCAGCAATTATTTACTCAAACTTCTCAATGACATCCATCCACTGATTGAGGTATTGACTTCATGACCATTCTTTTTTTTTTAAAGAAAAAAGAACAAAAGCAATGATACGGAATTTCAAAACAACGTAATAGGAGATTAACAATGGTTAATATATTGCACATTGCTATCCTCAAAGTAGTTGCTCAGATTACAAGATACAGGCATGAAAAACTGATCGAACATTGAAAGCACAAATGGTTCTTTATGATGAAGAGAGGTTAGCATAATTATCTATTATATATATTTAATCGTTTCCCTTCTTTCTATTCTCCTTTCCCTCATCCCAATTGTTCTTTCCTTTTGAGCAGTTTCTTTCTCTTTCACTTTCATGCCCATTCTTAGATATCTTCTTTAATCTGTTTCTCATCTGACATATTTTGAGTGACTTCATCATTAAAGATTTTATCTTTCATTAAAGAAAACACAAATACTACAAAACTCAGGTTTAATCAGTGGACAGTAGTGTGATAGTATAAAATCTCTAATTTTATGTAGTGTATTGTACAATGTTTTAAATATTCCATGATTTATTAATGTATTATTAAAATTATGTAATTCTAATTTAAAATATAGATTTACTATTTTTAAGGTGAGATAATCCCTTTACCTCATTGACAGTTAATGAGTTTACTACTAACTAGATAACTCCTAATATTTTGTACATATAAGACTCTCCCATCCTGCTTTTGGTATATAGTTCTAATGTTTACAGTTCTAATTTAATAGTGTTTTGGGAGCTTAAAATAATATAATGTTAAAATTATTTTATAGCTGAGTTAAAATAAATAGAATTTTCATTGCCCAAGGTCATTTAAAATATCCTTCCTGGTGATGTGATATTTATTTAGTGTGCAATTTTTTAATCTTAATTATGTATCTTGAAGTCCAGAAACTGTATTTTCCCACTTCACAATTCAAAATCCTTTAGTAATTGCCAAGTCACATTTTCTACCTAAATTAATAAATGAAAAAAACAACTTCAATCAAGTTTGATAAATTATTAAACACAATGATCAATGATCCCCTTAAAAACAATGTTAAGTAGAATTACCGATGTTTATACCCTGAAAAACTATAGAAAGACAATATAAAGTTAAAATTTGAAAGGCTGTTTAACATTATTTTTGTGTATAAATGTATAAGCAGATTTATACCTCTGTTTTAAAGCCCTCAGATTGCAAAACATCTACTACATTAATCAACAAGCACCTAATTCTCAGTATTTGCACATACAATGCTTATTCTAGTTCAATTATTTGTAGCAGGTAAAACAACATTTAATATGCTTGGTAACATCAGGATTAATAATAGATATGTTCTTTTAATCTGTTTGGAGGTTATGTTCAGCTTTTGTAATAACCCCTTTAATATATCATACAGCTATTTCTGTTTGGATTATAAGCAAAGAATGGATGAGAACATATATTTAATTTTTATGTGCATGTTGAATCTAAAGACAATGTTAATCCTTGTTAGCAAAACTCAGAATTGTAGAGTTGAATATCACAAATATTAACAAATGAAATAAAAAAGGGAGAATCATAGTTTTACTTAATATCTTTCTGAGTTGCTTTTTTTTTTCTTTTTTTGTCTTGTCTTGTCTTTTTGAGACAGAGTCTCACTATGCAGTTCAACCTGGCCTTGAGTTCACTTTGTAGACCAGGCTGTTCTTGAACTCACAGTGATTCTCCTTCCCTAGCCTTCTGAGTGCTGGGATTACAGCATCAAGCCCATCTGGCTTTCTAATTTATTGTCTTGCAGAATTTTATCCATCAGACTGACTCTCTCAATCATTATTACAATCAAATAGTATGGGATATATTTCTATAAAAGTGGCATGCTTCTTAAAAGGTTTACACCAAGGAGAATTTTCAAAAAATGAAGTAATGATGGCTAAAGCTAATTTCCATAGCAGAATATCTAGATAATCTATCATCAGGAGTAAAAGCAAAAATGCTAATAATTAATGTTTATTAATTTTATTTAGTTTCTTTTTTTACAGTCATCTGCCCATAAAGTCTGACTCTATTTTGTAAAAATGTGCTCAATGGAACAAATATTTCCAGAACCATCTGATTCATTAGAAATTAAAAACACCAGGGTTTTCTGCTTCTGACACAGTAGAATATATCCACTGTAGGCTCTCTCTCTTACTGATTACAATGAAACATTTTGGATGAAGCTCAAGAAATAATTATCTGAGGAGACTGAAAAATAAATAAGAGCAAGTAGATCATAGAAAGCAACCCACAAAAGACTGAGTTTACTTATTTTCTTCCTCTTTTTCCTATGACCTTGCCCCAAAGGCAGACTGTAGCAGCATAAGTGCACCAAGCAGCAGAAGAATGGGAGGTTAAAGTACCAGTAAAAATCGGAAGAACTGCGTGAAAGGAACAGTGTACACCAGTGTACCTAAAATAATATGCCGGAAAATAAGACACCAAGAATACATGAAAATTAAATACAAATTACCTCAGAGATCAAAACGATTTAAGTGCCAAGGACTTATCAGAAAATATAGAGGTTATGAGGAAATGACACATTTTTCAAATGCAAAAATCAAAATAACTGTCAAACCAGAATCTTTATCCAGCAATAATATTTTTCTGGAATGGAAGGAATCAAAACAAGACAGCCCATATTTAGAGGAATGATATAATTTTTTAAAGATGGTTAATTATAGTTTTCTAGAGAGAAATGACTAAACAAGAATCTGGAAATATAAGGAAGGAAAAAAATAACAGTGGAGGAAATATGTAAATACAATAGTGTTTCTTTCTTTTGAGTTTTATAAATTATATTTGATGTTAAAACAGTTGAATATAATTGATTTGCTTTGAAATGAATATTTCAGGAATATTTCAAACAACTATATTGTAAATGGGGAAAATGGAAAATTACATTTTGCATTTCACTAAAAGTAGAAATTGAGGATATTAATGGACTATGTTAAATTTTGCAAATATAATATATAGCCTAAACTAACCACTAAAAATGGTTATACAGACAGACATAATCAAAAATAACTATAAACAAATCAGAGTTGAATTCTAAAAAGTTTCAAGCAATCAACAGGAAGGGAGGAGTAAAACAGAGAACAAACAAAGGAAGTAAGGGGAAAAAAAGGAAAAAATTAAATTTCAAGCATCCATCTCAAGCATCTATAATTAAATTAAATATAAATATGCTAAATATTCCATAAAAAGAAAGAGATTGTTAAAGTAAACTAAAAAGCATGTCAACACATGCCACTCAAAAGCAAGTTCAAAATAAAAATCTAGAAATTGATATATTAAGACAGGAGTGTTTATACTAATAAGAGATGAGATAGACTTTAGAGGAAAGAAAATAACCAGTGATAAAAATTGACATTATATAATAAAAAAGCTAAATCTATCATAAAGACACAATTCTAAATGTGTATGCATGAAATAGCAGACATTAAAATATACAAAGCAAAAACTTGATAGAACTGTAGAGAAATAGACAAACACCAAATTATACTTGGAGACTTAAATATTTCTTTTTTGGCTAATCAAGTGAACAATTAGGCAAAAATCAGCACACAGAACAATTCAACAAGATCATCAACGTTTATAGAATGCTCTACTTAAAAATAACAAAACAATATTTCAAGTTCCCATAGAAGATATATTTAAAGACATATCCAAGAAATAGTAGGAAATACTACAATAAGTCTACACATATCTAATTACCTATAGATTTGTAAGTTAGATGATATAAATAAGTGTTACCAAAACACAATCTACAACTAGTAACCTAATGTAATATAAATTGGTTGAATAACTCTAAAACTTTAGGGAAAACTAATTCATGATTTAAATATTCTCCCCAAGTATATTTCAAGATGCCTATGGTTTTAACCAAGAAATAGTCAGTGTTAGCAGATAGAAAGATGAAATAAATAATTACTGCTTAGATGGCACTATAAATATGAAATATGAGTATAAATAGAACAAAACATATTCAGTGTCTATTGTCCACATACTAATAACTAGACTGCACTGAAGTGAGAAATTTTAAAAGAACAAACCAAAAATGTCATCATCAAGAAATCAATCGAGCATGGTGGCACACATCTGTAATCCCAGTACTCAGGAGGCTGAGGCAGGAGGATTGCTGTGAGTTGGAGGCCAACCTGGGCTACAAAGTGAGTTCAAGGCCAGCCTGAACTCCATAGAGAAATTCTAACTTGAAAAGATGAAAGAAAGAAAGAAAGAAAGAAAGAAAGAAAGAAAGAAAGAAAGAAAGAAAGAAAGAAAAAAGGAAAGGAAAGGAAAGGAAAGGAAAGGAAAGGAAAGGAAAGGAAAGGAAAGGAAAGGAAAGGAAAGGAAAGGAAAGGAAAGGAAAGGTCAAACAATATCAAAAGCTAGCAAGTGTCTCTTATGTTTCACTTAATATTATGATCTCAAGGTGCATCCATTTTCCTAAAAATGACTCAAATTTATCCTTCTTTCTGACAGAATACTACTTCTTTAACTTTCTTATCCTTTCTTCTTTTAATGGACTTACAGGACTTTTCCAAGATTTAGCTATTATGAATTGTGCTACATAAACATGAGTATGCATGTATTACTGTAATATGATGTCTTTAATTCCCTCAGGCAGATAACAAGAGAGAGAATTACTGGGTCAACTGGAATGCCTATTTTTAGTTCTTTTGAGGAATCTCCATACATATGTCCATTAACATTTCCACTAACAATTTAGAAGGGGTTCTTTTCCACCCACAGCCTTGCTAGCTTTTGATATTTAAAATGAAAAGTTAAAAGAAAACAACCTAATAAAAATACGTAGAAATTTGAATACCAAAATGTGATACACAGATGACAAATAAGCACATAAAAATGCTCACTACTACTAGCCATTATAAAATGCAAGCTGAATCCCAAAAATAGTACCACACATTTGTTAGGATAATTGGCATATAGCAGATAGGTAATTATGATAGATAGATGACACATATATACATACATATAGAAAAATAATACATAGAGGTAACAATGTCTAAATTCCCTATGGATCAGGGCCAACTAGAGGTCCCATATATTGCTGACAATAATAAAATGATACAACCTGCTAGGGAGACAGTTTAGAAATTTTTAGTAAGCCTAAACTTATCCTACATTTTGGCATTTTCCATTTCAGATTGCAAGAGAAATGATGACTATGTACACACAAAAACCTAAATAGAAATTCTGTCAGTTCCCCCGGATTATAGTAACAAAATCGTACAGATAGGGTGGCTTAAACAACAGATGTTTCTTTAGTTTTTTTTTATTATTCATGCATACATGTGACACATAATGAATACACTTACCATGGAGGTTTGGTACATGGGCATATCATATCTTAATCCCTTCTGTTTCCTGTTCCTCTTCAGTCCCTCACTTCTCCCTCCATCTGTAGATTCCACTTCCCAAGTCAAGTTCTACCTCCCTGTTACCTATAGCTACTTGCATTTTCCTCTTTGGATTATTTATACTTTGAATTTTTCATATAAGAGAAATTGTATGATATTTAAACTTCTATGTCTGATTTATTTCATTAAGGATTGTGTCTTCAAGATTCACTCATTCTGTACAAATGACTCAAATTTATCACTCTTTATGGCTTAGCAGTACTCCATAGAACACAAATTACCTTCCTCATAGTTTGGAGGATGTCTATGATCATGGTGCCAGCAGGGTTTGTATCTGGTGAGTGTTCGCCTCCTGACAATATAGCCATCTTCTTTCCATCTTCTCATCTGATCACGTTTCATTGAAAGCATGAAGAGAGAGACCTCCGTTAGATTTTCCTCATCTTGTAATGATATCAGTAAGATTTATACTCCACCTTAGAGCCCATTTAACCTTAATGATCGCTCTAACACTGTGTTTCCAAATATAGTCTCTTTATGGGTTAGAGTTCTAACTTATGAACTTGGGTGGGGTCACATAGTTCAATCCATAGCAGAAATATTTATAGATTGTTTCATCTTTACATACATTTTATAAAAACTAAAAACTAGAAGCATGTCATTCAATTTATTAATTTATAAAGCGTGGCACATTTGTATCTAGAAAACTGCACAGCAGCATGAAGAAAGGGACTATTGTTATCACAAAATGGATCATCTCCCATATTTTATGACAAGTAAAAGAAAATAAACATCAAATACTATCAGATGACAAGATCCAACTTGTGTGGAACTACAAAAAAGGAAAAACAACAAACAAAAAACTGTAGATATAAAAAGCCTGTCTGTAATTGCCAGAAACTTCTGTTTGAAAACACAAAAATTTGTGATAGGAGGAAACTGTTCTGTATCTTGTTTTGCACAACAATTTTACGTCTTTACACATCTTTCAAAATTCACAGAGCTCTATCTCCAAACTACTCGATCTTTTGGTGTGTCATACCTTAATAAAGTGTCTAAAGCCTTAAATAAACTAAAAACTGTGCTAACCACAAACACAGAAAATCAGAAACAAAAAATTAACCCAATAAAGATCCTTAGACTTCAATCTATTTTTGATATTTTGTCTTAAGAACAAACAATATTAACTTTTAATACATTGCATCTGAGTGGTGCAATAAAGAGAATAGGAATCAAGTGAATGCTTTCAAACTAGTAAGTCTTTGAAATAAAATGCAGTAAGTCTTTGAAATAAAATGTTACAAATAGCCATTCTAAATATGTTACGAATTTTTCAACTCTGATATTCATTTAAAAGAAGAAAAAAATTAATAATGAGAAATTTGGGGTTATATTAAAAGCTCATGAAATAAAAATTACCTCAATGGAAAAAGAGAGAGATTTCTGTCCGCATCAGCAAGAATAACGTCAGAAGTGACTGTGTTGTCTGCCAGCAGTTAGGAGAGATTTTTACATATTTCCAGCATTCTGGCTGATCTGAAGAAAAAATTCAAAACAGAAAATGGATGATAATGGAAGGACAGTGGTGGAAAGGGTGGTTTCAGTCATCAGTTTGCACAAGTGTAAGCCAATCTGGGAAAGTACATTGTGGACTTTAAGGTTGATAAGCCCACAGTTTAAGAAAGTCAAGGAAGTTACATGTAATATTTTGGAGCTTAGCAAAAATGAAAATCAGGCTGAGTCTTGCAATTCTTAGTGTTGTTGTTATAAAATAGGTGTAGTCCTTTACAATTAACATACATAGCACAGAGTTAAATGTAAAGCAAGGGAATGCAAGGTGTTTCTGGTATTTGAGCACAATTTATAATTATGAACTGCTGTACTTTTTATACCTCAGCATGGTATCCTTCATTTTCAAATCTCTGATAAAACAACGAATATTTCTCAGAAAACAACAAAATCATAACAATCTTAAATAGCTGTGAATTCATTGTCTCAGGGTAAATTGGTAAAAGTGGGCTTCTTTATTTTGTGAGTTTCTCCTCGGACGTGTAGCTAAGGTGTTTGTTGAAGAAGATACTCAGATCTTGTGCAGAACAGAAATCAACTAGGACCATCGTCAAATTTACTTATCCTCTCTTTTTGTCAATAAAATGTGAGGGACACACAGTCACACCCCTTATTTACATATTGCTTTGGTTGCTACCATGCTGCAGTGGCAGAATTGAATAGTTTGCTCAGGTATTAGATGGCTTGAAATTCAATTTTTTTTTTTTTTTGTGGCACCGGGTATTGAACTCATGACCTCATACTTGCCAGGCAGGCACTTGAGCTAGGCCACCGAGCTAGATCCCCGGGCCCTTGTCTTTTTGAGACAGGGTCTCACTATGCCATTTAAGCGGGCCTTGAGCTCACTTTGTAGCCCAGACTGGTCTTGAACTTACAACAATCCTCCTGTCTTAGCCTTCTGAGTGCTGGGATTACAGGCGTGAGCCACCATGTCTGGTGAAATTCAAATATTTATAACTAGACCATTTGCAGAAAGAATTTGTGAACCCTCTGGCTAGACTAAGTTGATATTTCTACATTACTCAATACCTTGTAATAAATCACTCAAAAATTAGTACTATTTAAATAACAAGAATTTATCATATCATGATTATGTGTGTCAGGAATTTTGGATGGGTTCAGCTCCAAATGACCTTGACTAGAGTTGCTTGGCATTTGTTGTAAGCTTGGTGTGTAGGATTGAAGATACAACCTCTTATGTACCTGATCCTTTGGGGAGCATAACTGGAAATCTGGATTAGTCTTGGTGATCTCTTCCCCTTCTGTGTTACGTCACAGAAGCTCATCAGAAGGATCATCAGACATACTGATTCAGCCCCTTAAAAAGGAGAAGCAAAAGATCCTAGTTCTCCTAAGCAGTGGTATCAGAACTGAGTATAACTTTACTTCCATAGTGTATTAATTATAAAAGCAATCATGGCCCAGTCTGGTCTCCTCTTGGAGGACAGGTAAATAGATATTACACCTTACAAGGAAGTGCACTGAAGGAACTCCTGCTATCTTTAATCCACCAGTAAATTTATGCTAAATATTTCATTGGAATATTTGTTTCTAGAAAATAAAATTAATCCAGAAAAGAAGACAAATGTAGAATGCAAATTAATATCTTAACATCAAAGGAAGAATCACCTTATATTATTATACTAAAAATTAAGTTGGATCTGAGAGTTTGCCCCCTCTTAAAACAATGAGAACACTGTACAAACTTAAAAATCAACAACTGTTTTTAGATCTTTCAAAGAAGTGAGGTTTCCTGGCAAACTCTTGCCACTAAAATTGAAGGGACAAATAGATGGATACAGGAAATTACAGTTTACTACAGTAGAAATGCAGAATCAGAAACCTCTATAGGAAACTGCCAGGGTATGGAAACCTAAACTTTAATTGATGAATTGCTGGAAACTCAGTGTGGACAAGTCTGAGAATTAAAATCTCCAGTGGGATACAGTCATTTAGTCATGGGGGTCCAGCTACTGTTGATGGATTTTACCTCAAAGAGCTAAATCAAGTCCACTCACTAAATATTGGAGAAAATCTTCTCAGGTTTCCACTAAATACATATAGGAAAAATGAAACATTTTGAAATATTTCATACCATTTTATTCTTTTTAAGAAGGTCTGCCCTCAGAAGAAATTTTACCACAGCCTAAACTCCTGGTGTTTTATCAGAGACTAAATGGAGTAGTGAAATGTTCAATTTCCAGCTTCTCTGACCATCCTTTCCCACCTACAAGGCAAAGGACTGGGAAGCACTAGAGAAGGTCATAGTTCAGGGTGCAGGTTTGTAAAAGTACTGAAACTGGTCAGTAGACCGTGGAATACTTCTTCGTCCCCCAAGCATTACTACTAAAAGCCTCCTTCACTCAGTTCCTTTAATGCAGTATATGATGTCCACATTTCAAAAAGAAAACATAAAATATGCTAAAAGGCAAAAACCGCACAAATTCACAAACACTCAGTAAAGACTGAACAAGCATCAGAGTCAGACATGGCAAGTCTTTTGGAATGATAGCTATAGGTTTTAAAAAAATGATAGTGAAAACAGTGAGGCTTATTATAAAAATATAGGTAGCTTGTGAGAACAGGTCGGCAATGTAAGCTAAGAAATAGAAATTCTCAAAAAGAATCAAAAGGAAATGAAAGGTATCAAAAACAGTAATGGAACCAAAGAATGCCTTTGCTAGACTCACTAGTACACTAGTCGTGGCTAAGAGAAAAATATCTGAGCTGAGGATTCCAACACAGAAATATAAAGGGAAAAAAGATTAGGGGATAGAGGAAATATCCAAGAACTGTGAGACAACTAAAAAAGCATAGTGCCTTTTAAGTGCAGTGGAAGTAACAGAAGGAGAACAATGAAAGAAAAAGACAGTGATTGAGACCTTCTCCAAATTATTGTCAAAGACAAAATCACAAGAGAACTCTATAAAGGATAAACTATCCAACACATAGGTATAACATATTTAGACTTTAAAGATGGAGAAAAATTCTGCAAAGAATCCAGGAAAAGGGGAGGGAATACTTTATCTCTAGAAGAGTGAAGATTTGAACTACAGCTTACTTCTGTTCAGGAAAAAAAAATACATTGCCTTTTTAAATATTATTTAGGAAATAAAGACAAAATTAGAACTATGTGACCTCCAATGTTAGTCATTAAAAATTAAGAAGAAATAGATGACTTTATCTGACAAACTTGATGGACTTTGTTCCTTGTAGAACTGCCTTGTAAGAAATGTTATTTTTTTTTAGGGAAGAAATGTAATATAGGGTTGAAACATACATCTACAAAAAGTATATTGGAGAATAAATACATGAATATAAAATAAATTTGTCAATCAATGGAAATAAAATGCCATTAAAAATTTTCAACAGAGATATGACAAGATATATGCTTCTTTTTGTTTTGTTTTATTATAATTAATATTTTTTTGTGGTGGTATGTACTGGGGATTGAGTTCAGGGCCTTCACACTAAACTACACCCCAGGTTCTTTTATTTCATTTTTTATTTTTTAATTTTAAAACAAAGCCTTAACAAATTGCTGATACTGAGCTTGAACTTGTGATTCTCCAGCCTTGACCTTCCAGAGTGTTTGGATTATTTTCCTTCTGACTGCATTACCTAGCGGATCTTTAGAACTGATACTTGACATTTGAAATTTCAGATAATGTGCTACAAAGGCATTTCTCTTGTGCTGAAAGACAATGAAGGGCAAAATTAAAACATTTGAAATGAAATAAAGAGCATAGATTTCAGTAGTGTTGATATTTTAAATTTTTTTTTCAACTGATCTTAATGTGCACCTGTAGTTATGAAAAGCCTGTTCAAGATATGGTTAGGACAGGTGAAGGTCTCTAGTGATGAGAGACCAAAAGAAATAAAAGAAAAGCAGATTTTTGAGAAAGCAACTTTTGAGGTTAGTTGGCAAAGGACATGAAAATAAGACACCGAAAAGCTCTAATTGTACCACATTTCTTTTTATTAATTTGGAATTTTTAACCTTACTTAAGGCAATTCCCCACCCTGAAGTTTAGAATAAGGAAGAAAGTGAAGCAATGCTACTATTAGGTTTGTGTTCAAGTGTAATTTTCCTGGACCTAAATGCAACAGATATGAGAGCTGTTATTCTTCCAACGATGCTTCTGCATACTTACAGTTTCATTCCTATAATCCTTTGGAAACTTCACGAAAGTTTCCTATTTTATAAAACAAAACAAAACAAAGCCAAGCAGTCGATTTCACTTGATTTCATCTCCTAAAATCTAGTAAACATTTGTTCTCTAGTAGCTTTCAAACTTCTTAAAAGAGAAATCTATACTTGCTGCTTTCACTTCTTCAAGCCTTGTATGTCTCAACTACTCAGGGTCAGTCCCCATCTTCTTTTTAGCAAATTTACAATTTTACATCTTTAAATATAAACAGGAGTTATGTTCTGTCCTTTTTCTGTGGCTTTGATCTTGTCCCTGAGGCTCACTACTGCTGGTCAGCCTGGTGCTCTTTCCCTGGATTCAGATGGAAATCGTGAATCAGCAAAGCGCTCTTCTAACAGTCATGGTGTCACCAGGTGACACCGGATAATGATAGATGCCAAC
>RJWT010020810.1:0-17824 GCA_004365215.1 Cuniculus paca | reverse complement strand
TTTATTTTAATCTTCTCAAAAACAAAATGGTAATCTTTTAGTTCAATTCCTTCAGACTTTCTGGAAATAATTAATTAAAAGTAAATATGGCCGGGCGTGGTGGCTCATGTCTGTAATCCCAGCACTCGGGAGGCTGAGACAGGCGGATCGTTGTGAGTTCAAGACCAGCCTGGGCTACAAAGTGAGCTCAAGGCCATCCTGAACGGCATAGTGAGACCCTGTCTCAAAAACACCAGGGCCGGGGATCTAGCTCAGTGGCCTAAGTGCCTGCCTGGCAAGCGCAAGGTCGTGAGTTCAATCCCTGGTGCTGCAAAAAAAAAGAAGTAAATATGCTTGTGTTCTCAATGTGTGAATACCACTGGTATGATTTTAAACAATTAAAACATATTGTCACTTAACTTACTCACTTTTTATAAAAGAAATATAATAATGTCCACAATGAATTTTTTTTTCTGTACTATGTCAAGCTGAAAGAAAGAATTATATAGTCAAATACTTAAAAATATCAAATCACATAAAAATACAAAAGAAGGTTTAGGCAGAACAGATATTAGAAAACTGTTTTATAGATTTAAAAATTAGGAACAGAAAGAATTAGTTAGAATCACAATCCATATCTAGTTAGAACATTAGAATAATGTTACCTAATTATAATGAATACACTTTGAAATTTTCAAAATACTTTAATTGTTTCTACTATAATAGAAAAATTAAACATCTAAATGAAATGTTATGGGTATTCATAAATCCATATTAAATGTTGTGGCATTAGTGCAAGGCTAGACAACTTGAATTATGAAATTTTGTCTCAGTCTTAGGATATATGTAAACACATAAAATGGCTAAAAAAATAAAATTATAACTGACATAGGCAAAATTTGTTGTTATAACAGAAAAATAGACCAAACTTTTACAAAAGCAAAACCAAAAAGACTACAAATTCATTATGGATATCAATGTCTAAACTAAATTAAATTTTTAAAACTTTTTATTCACTTTTTAATTTTTATTAGCACATATTTGTAGTACATAATGACTATATTCATCATTGGGAACTGGTGCATGTATATAACACATATTTCTGACCTGACAAAGAAAAATATATTAAACAATATACAAAAAAAGCTTCCCATAAAAGATACTTTAAAAATTCAACTGCATTAAAATAGGATGCTTCTTGTATTAAAATGTATCTGCAGTAAAAAGAAAAGTAGGCTAAAAAGAAGTTATTTTAATACATACAACTATCAAAAGCTTAGGGTGAAAAAGTATTTGAAACATTCCTACAATCAATAAGGAAAAGACAAATAGCTTAGGTAAAGCCCAAGCATATACATTAGAAAATCATTTTAACAGACAAAAATATTAAGAGGTGCTCCACTTAATAATTGCAAAAATGCAAATAAAACCACAAGAAGAACCATGCAATGTATATTTAATGAATCAAAATAATAAGTGTGACATGAGAAAAATATATACATGTACAGAGGGAGAGACATTAATACATTTTACTTGTTTTTAATATACTACAAATTGCAATCATGTCAAAAAATAATTCCAAAGTGTGTAAACCTGGATACTCCTTCTCCAATGACTCAGTATTGATGTCCTTAGTAGAAGCTATGCATAAATCATTATAAAGTGCTCCTAAGAGTAGAGCCATGGGTAGAAACTAATATCCATCAAGAGGAAAAGGAGCAAAATAATTGCAATGTAGTCACACCATGGAATATTACACAGCAACAAAAATAAGCTAGAGCTGCATGTGTCCACATGCATAAATCTTAGTATATGTGCTGCCACAGCCGGCACAATGTGGGTAAATCATAGTAATACAACTTTCAACAAAAATGCAAATACTGCTGAACTATGAAGCATGTAGTCCATATGTAATTCTAGAGTTAGGTTTATGTTTTATGGATTGCCTACATAATTATCAACATAAATACATGAAAGACAGTAACATACAAATCAATAAAAGCATTGTATCTTTATGAATTGTAATTAATACAATTCCGTCTACTTGAATCGCAAAGTAGACAAGTCAATGCAAATTACTAACTAGTATATCTACATAACTCTACCAGTCACCAGGGTTGATGAATCCTTCATTTCCTCAGCTTTTATAAGTCTCTTATTACTCACAAAACTATATTGTTGTGAAATTTAAAAGTAAAAAATTATATGTAACATACTTAACTCAGGTTGCTTTTCTTCTGGATCTTTCTTTAGCACTTAGTTCGTGATTTTTTATGTTCTTTGTCTTAAAGATCTCGATCAGGTCTTCAGAGATACAGCCAAAATATTTCCAACAGTAATTCACAAAATATTTTTCTCTATTTTACCATCTAATGTGCTTACAGATTCATTTTTTATCATTACACAAATGGAATTAGATTGGCATCAATTGACTACCTCTGTGGAGAAAGCTTAATGTCATGGAAAAAATATAAGGTTTAAAATCAGACAACACTGAGTTTGAAATTGATCTTATTTATTCGTAGTGACACTTACTAATATAAATATTAATGTGAGAAAAAGAACAATCGGTATCATGTTAGTATAACACACATTTAATTAATAAATATTCATTCTCTGCCCTCCCTACATTTGTCACAGAATGAAGATAAACCACCGGACATTCTGATCAATATGAAAAGCAAGTAAACATGTTTATTATCTTCAGCAACCTTGTAAAGAATGTAGAAAATAAAACTTATCCACACTTTGCAATGCAATGTGGTATGTGTTTCCATGTCATGATGAGTTACAAATGACTTGCTCTCCAATGCGCATACTAAAATCATAGAGAAAGTATATCTTTAAAATATAATTGTAAGATGAGTCTAGGAAAACATGACACTACTAATAACATATAATAGTACCAAAATTACTCATATTTTATCTGAGCTCACGTGGGATGATATGCAACTACAAAGTATAGAATTAGCCCATTAAAGTGCTGGGTAAAAGCAATTTTCCTCCTAAAACACTGATCTCTGGGAAAATTACATAGCACCGTAGTTTCTAATAAGACTGAGTATGCACGGAGGTCAGGTCATGACTAAAACAGCATCCTCAGGTTGCATAAAATAAAACCAATGAGCCCACATATCACTGCTTGTTAATTCTTCACTAATAGAACATAAAGATTATACAACTTGCTGAATTCCAGTGGTGGTTCCTTGATTCAAGAAGTGAGAACAATTATTGTGTGAAGGATGAAAGCGAAGTATCTAGACCTTTACCACTGTCTCTTTCCTCATTCACCACCCTCACATGAAAACAGTCAACCAAACAACACAGTATCTCTGAAAGGTTTTTGACATTAGGGCTACTAGCAAAAATTTGAAAAACCCAAGATGCTTATTATTACACATTCCATCTTCATTCTCTCTTAACCAGTGTAAGAGCCAACTGGGTGTTTAAAAAATGACATTGTTATAAAACAGTTCAACACATAATGATGCCAATGACACCTACAACTCTATAAGTCATCCACACTTCTTCCTGGATCATGGCAACAGAACTTCTGGTACAGATATAAAACTCCCAACATAAATTATGCTCTTAGCTGCCCTTTTTCTCCATACAAAAATATTAGTCTGCTCTTATATGCCACAAACCACAGATCATCTTCGTGAGCTTACCTCAAAGATAGATCAGAGATCCTCAAGTATGTTCTAATGTAATTCAGAAGCAAATAATATTTTATTAACTTGGTATCTTGGCAAACATGGAGTTAGTCCATTACATAAATATCTATCTCTAAGTCAGTTTCCAAGCCTTTGGATTAGCTTCCTTTGGATGGCAATATCTTTTGGAAAAAAGATACTGGTTCAAAACACATCTTTAAAAACTACTAAAAACTTTAGACGTATTTATCTGTCAGTGCAATTTACTTTTCCTCAGTTCTCACAAGATTCTAACTCACTCTGCTTTTCTAATTATTGTGACAGAAATCCCACTATAGTTAACATTAAAACTAAAATCAAGTAGAAAATGACTCTTGCACAAATCAATCACTCTCATCTTAATTTGTTTCGTACTTTTGATTCATCTTTGGCTGAGATTCAGAAGTAGTTTAAAAAGTGGTGAAAGAGATGAACTTAACTGACTGCAGTTCTCAACTAATGTATGTCAATTTAAGAAGAGCAACATCTATGTAGTGCTTAAAATTTGCTGAGCATGTATCTATGAATTTTTCTATATTATTAACATAAACATTATTAAAACATCTAGATGAGCCAAGCATTCTGGGAGGTGGAAGTAGGAGGATTACTTGTAGGAGCCCAGCCGGGGCAACTTGGTAACTTAGCAAGAACTTGCCTCAAAATTTAAAAACTAATGACAATAAAATGGGCTTGGAATGTAGATCGGTATGAATGCCCTGAGTTCAATCCCCAGTACCAGCAAAAAAAGTCTAAGAGATCAATATTCTTTGAACTCACTTTTATAAAGAAGAGAAAACTGGAGACTAAAGAAGTTAATTAAAGATGATAGTAGGTTAAGCTGTACCCCCAACCACAACCCAGTTCTTTTGTTGAGAATCAACACCCAGAATCTCAGAACATGACCTTATTTGAATATTCTTAAGGAGTTGATTAAGATTATGTGAGTTCCCTGGAGTGACCAATTAATCCAACATGACTGGTATCTTTAAAATTAGAAGAGATCAGAAAGCAGAAAGATACAGAGGGATTATCATGTGAAAATACCAGAAGACAGTTACCCATAAAAGCCAACCAGAAGACTCTTTGAACTACTTCCAGGGCTGACCTAGCCCATTGTGTGATACTTTGCTCTGGCAACTGTTTTGGATTGATATGTGTATACCCTCCCACATCCATATTCTGAAATCTTAACTCCGGAATTATGATATCAGCAGGTGGGGTCTTGGGAAGATAACTAGATTGTGAAGCTAGAGCATGCCAGAGAGCTCACTCACTTTCTTTGTGTCCTGGGAGGATTGAAGGAGGAGTCAGCAGTTTGCAACTTTGAAGAGAGCAGTCACCAGAACCTCAACATTGCAGCATGCTGATCTCAGACTTTCAGCCTCAAGAACGAAGATAAATAAATTTCTATCGTTTAGAAATCCTAAGTCCAGGGTACTTTGTAATAGCAGCTCAAAATGACTGAGACAGCACCATCACAAGAGTAATGCAGTAACTCCCCCCAATTTACCAATCTGAGTAGTAGTAGTAGGCAAAATACGAATCAGAAGTTAACTCTAATCTACATTAAGGGAAGCGCCTCTGTAACTTTTCATATGTGCACTCAGAAGCCAGTGGGGAGGAGAGGCCAAGAAAGTCCTGAAAGAGGAAAGTTTCCTGGGCCTTGCTTAGATTTTAGAAGGTATGTTCCTTTTTACAGTCTTGCAATATCGCCACATTTATTCACAACTATTTTTTCTGAGGTAGAAAGCTTCCTTATGTATTTTGCATGCCTCGAAGTATTTTATCTTTTGTATATGCTCCTTTAGTGTGTTTCTTTCCTTCCAGCCTCACCCTTTGTATTAGTTTCCCATTACTGTTGCAAAGAAGTACACCAGCTAGACAGCTAAAAATGACAAACACAGTCTCTCATGCTGTATCTGAAAACTTTAGAAAATGACTATTCCACACCATGGCAAAAAGGACACCAGGGATATAAGAGTGAAAAATTTTATTAATTTAGCTTGACTTTGTGATTCCTGAAGACTGCTGCCATATTTAATGGAACACAGCTTCTCCCATCCCTGATATTTCACACACTCATCTTAGAAGACCACTTATGAAGTAGGCACTTCTTTCTAAGATTAAATCAGATTTCTTCTTCTTTTCCCTCATCCTCTATTCAGTTCATGAAAATTTATTGATTATCCACCATTTGCCACACACAATACAATGAACATATAAGGTAAATTGTAGAACTGCTGATTATCTACACATTTATTATAGTTTTTTCAAACTGTATAGTTTTGTACAGTTCATTACTTTGTGTATTACAATGTTTTTTTCTACTAGCAAATAAAATAAAAAAAACAAAACAGAAACTCCTCAAAGACAGAGTTCCCTTATTGTCTTTTAAGAATCCTTTAAAGATCCTATAAAGTGCAAAATAAAATACAACAAAGAATATATTTACTTGTTAATGAAATAGTGGAAAATTAAGAAAGAACATAAAACAAGTACTTGTCAAGATGTTTTCATTTTGGGGAATAAAGTTTATATTGTAATTTTCAGTAACAGTTTAAATCATTGCATTATATTTGAAAATATCACAAACCTCAACACCAATCCCTCATCTCTTGATATATGCCAAATGCCAGAAACCGAAACATGAGTACAGTGATTAACAGATCACATTCACAATGCAGTTTGAGAATAATTAAGAATGTGCAGAATTCACCAACACCTTTGATACTGTGAATTGCCAAATGGAACATCATTCGCAAACTCTAAATTAACAATGCTATTTCTGCCAGGAAGTTGTACAGACTTAATTCCAGGTCAAGTAAAAAACTTGCATTATTACCTACAAAAGTAGAACATCGCTACAGCCTTTTATGTTTCATTTGAAAAGGTTATTTCAACACTATCATTAATTTATTAGTATAAAACTCGCTAATTTCCCCAAGGTTTTTAAAGTTTGAGAGTACAACTTGAGGCTTCTGAAGTGCAATTATTGGCAAAGGAAGAAAATCTTAAAATGGAATAAATGTAATAATCTTTGTTTGACTTCGCCTAATATCACAATCAATCCAAAGAGAGTAGTTTCGTCTTGCACAGAGCGTAAATGAAACTACGATGATCAGTCAGATGAGAGTTTTAATACGTATGTACATCAGTATGTGTATAGTTAAACTTTGTTAAAAGCAACCCAAAGGCATTTGTGAAATTGAATAATGCTTTAACAAAGATAAATAATTAAAATTAAAAATTCATAAATCATTTATAAATCCTACTAGATTTCTGGGGAGCATGTATATGCTGGACTCAACTTCAGACAAATGTTCTGCCTGAGCCACTGCCCCCAAACCTCATCCAACCTGAAAATTCAGTAACAGCCCTGCATCATACAAAAGTTTCGTGGCTGTTTGGCCTTCAAAATGCTTAAAACTCAATGACCATGTAAGAGGACCCCGAAGAGCAATGAATTTTAAAAAGCATGTTTGGACAGATGTCATATCTGAGATTTTGTGTGTTTCTCAAGTATTTCATGGGACACAGAGGGTGTGCACATAGGGAAATCAACATTCTAGAGAAGCGAAGCCAATGATTGGGCAAAATTCAAATGTACTTTTGCTGACAGTGTGGCCAAAACATTTTGAACCTTGCATCTTAATACCTGTGTCTTATTTAATATCCTGCCTTAGCACACATGCTGAGCTGTCTGGTTGCCATTGTGTTGGTTTGTCTGTTTTCCTCTTTCCCTCTGAGTCTCACAGTGGACCTCATTTAAATGTCCAAGGACAAGAGTCGCCTCCTGAATATAAAAGTTTATGAAGACTTGAGAATCTGTACATATGGTGAGGATAATAGTAAAACACAGAATTAGGAACTAAATGAAAGCATTCAGTGAGAAATCATTAAGTATTTCCCTCCCTTTTGACCACTTACATTTTGCTTGTTGCTCAAGAAACTCCATTTATTAGTATAGTGTTTAAAACGCAAGTTTCTAAGAATTTTTGAGTCATTTTAGAATTCATCATCTTTAGTGGTTTGGGAGTCAATATTTTGTACCTTAATATTGATAATAGCACAACTGACAAAAGTATAACACAATGAAAGACAAGGTACAAATTAAGGAAAACAACTTAGATATATTTGAGAAAGTCAATATTTTCATTTTTGGTAATAAAAATTCCACTATTGGATTATTTTATATATACCTCATTGCAGGAAAATGACCTAATTCTATATTATTGCTTCGCTAAGAAGCTTTAGAAAGTTTTATCCACTTACTTTCTTCAGTTTTAAAATGTGATTTCTTGACATTACAGAAAAGAGCATTGCAAAATTTTTATTTAATTGCATTTGTATTCAGCAAATGTAATGTAATTCAAAGTTTCAGAATTTATAACTAGAACATATAGATTTATTGTTAATAAAAAAGAAAATCAAGTTTTGCAGCACAAACCAAAATATTTACTTTAAGATAGTAATGAGAAAATTTATAAGGAAGGACATTTTATTGTTAATATTTTTTAGATAAGGAAAAAATATAGTTATGTTCTTCTACTGTTCACTTTAGATATTCGATTTTCTTGAATTTGGAAACTGCAAAATGACCTGAACTATAAGAGGTCATGCATAATAAAATTACCAAAATGTTTGGAAATTAAGGATTTTTAAATCGAGCTAATGTCTTCTGGAGAGTATGCCTACAAATATTTTAAGCTATAACACTAAAGAATACTAAGCGTGCACTCTCTCTCTCTCTCTCTCTCTATATATATATATTCTGAAAATCTAGATTAAAAGACAAGAGGAAAACATTTTTGGTGATTTGTGGATATATTACATTTAAAAATAAACATCTCAAAATACATGCATCAAAACAACAATAAATTTTGAGCTAAATCATTCACTTAAGGAAAAAAGCCTCAGGTAAACAATAAAAATTAGGATTAATTACAGTTTAAATCTTGTACGCCACTGACCATACAAGGACTAAGACTCCTAAACCGTGAGCCAAAATAAAACTCCTGTTAGTCCTGGGTGGAAGGTGTTTTGTCTGAAATGTAAATGAAAATAAGAAAATGAGTGGAAGAGTGAAAATCTTGGTGTATATTAATCATATATTTGCATATTCTTAGACTTTCGGCTCCCAAGCACAGTATTTGTATATTTTTTGTAATTTCACAACAAAAATATTTAGGAGAGTAGACATGTAGTTAGAATTTCAAAAATTCCAAAAGAAAATGAAAATTAACTAATACAACTAACTATTCACTCCATTTGTGTTCAATATTAGCAAAATAGATGTGAAAATGTTTTTTTGTTTTGTTTTGTTCTGTTTTTTCAAGGACAATTCAAGTTTATAAATAGATGAAAATATATGAGAGCAAAGAGGTCAATTTATTCCTGATTTATCAAAAGCAGCGCTTATTATCTGAAAGCAAGTTAGCAGACAGTAAATATGATAAAGGTTAAAAGTTTTGAAGAACTCATGTTTAATTAATTTTAGGTTCATTTACTAAAGTATATCAAAATGAATCTCAATGAGTGATCAAGATAGTTTGTTTTCAACTGTTACTTGAAAACATTCAATGAATAAAAATTATCGTTTTGAGTTTAACTATGAACAATTAAAAAACTACTAGTATTTGTTAAATCTTAATAAATAAGACCAAATCAAACAGTGATTTATGACTGATCCTGAAGTTCTTTAGAAGACTTTTCTAAAAATAGAGGGACTTGAAAGTAGACAAGTGAAATGGTTTGAGAAATAGACAAGGCATATCATTTACAATGCTCAGAAGAAGAAAAAAGTGATAGGGCGAGTTTAACACACAAAATATTTCAGAAGCGTAACAAGTTTTGGAGGATAAACGCCAATCTTTAAACCAGCTGCTCCATGATAGAGATTTTGACAGTTCTAACTGTAATTTAGCCTGAGTTTTATTGTTTACCTCAGATATTTTTATTTAAAAGTGTGATTTAGCTCAGAATTTATTGTGTTACTATATGTGTATTATGAATGTACCATAAAAATGTTCATATTTCACACACCAGCTTATTGTCAGTGATAAAAACTGTATTAGAGATTTCCAACAAACAGAACCAACTGTGTGTGTGTGTGTGTGTGTGTGTGTGTGTGTGTGTGTGTGAGAGAGAGAGAGAGACAGAGAGTAAAGAGATTGAGGAATGTTTTTGATGCAGAAGAGTCCCAAGGTCCAGACAAAAGAAGTCCAAAAGAAATATGGAGGCAGAATTGTCTCTTTTTCAGAACTCTTTTTCTCTTAATGCATTCAATTAATTGGATGAGTCTGAGCCATGTTAGATTAATCTAATTAACTGAAAGTCTACTAATTTAAATGGTAATCACATTCTAAAAGTATTCTTGCACCCACATCAGGAATGGAATATGATGAAATATTCATGGCATAGCCAATTGAACACATAAAACTGACCATCATGGGAACAAAATATCCTATGATTCTAGTGAGTAAATCAAAACGACATCCCTTCAGCTGATCACAGTCAAGCTAAGACGAAATTTTTGAAACCCCACCTAGATTGAGACTGCTATCTGTGATCACCTGAGTTCCAAAGTCCAAAAATTCTTTAAGGTTTGGAAATCGAAAGTATTTTTGACAACTAAATAGAAGGTATTAGCCAAGGATTATAGAGGTATTTCATAAAAGAATTTCTTATGCAATTATATTTTATTCAATTTTAGAGTGAAAAAATAGCAATTTTATACTTTATTGAAAAAAATCTAAAGATTATTTTCAGTAAGAATTAGAAATGTAAGCCAATGCATAACTATAGAAACCAAGCTTTCTTCTTTATGCTGCCCCCTTTTCTAATGCTACAACCTAGACACACTTGACATGAGGTGGCCTTGATTTATTGGTTTATATGCTAGTCATTTCTGCTAAAATATCAGCTCTGGAAGATCAGGAATGATATCTTGTCTTCATGTACATGCACAGACTACACAGTGAACCCTCGACAAGTATATATTGAATTGAATCATGTATTGAAACTGAAAAATATTTTCACATAGTTAATATTTGCTCCAGCTATATTGAATTTGTTTTCTTTTTGTCATTAACAAGTAAACACAAATTTAGTAATTTAATGCAACACAGATTATTATTTTATGGTTTTGCAAATTGAGTGCAGGCTTTTTCTTTCTGGAGACCATAATGGAGAATCTGTTTCTTGTTCTGTAGTTGTTGGCAGAATCCAGTCCCTTTGGTTCTAGGACAGGGGTCCCCATTTCCTTGTGGGGTATCACTGGGAGTTTTGCCATGTATAAGGACTATCTGCATTTCTAGAATTGTCCCTTCACTACTTTCAAAGTGAAATCAATGATATGCCAAGTCTGTCTCATAATTTGAGTATCTACTGTCTCTCTCATCATCAGATCTTCCTCTAAGCTTTAGAGATATCACATGATTTTAATGTGCCCACCCACATAATCCAGGACAATCTTCCTATTTAATTGTAGTCCTACTTAAATGTGCAAAGCTTTTTTTACCATGTAACATAATATCCTAGGTTGTAGAGATTAGGAGTTGACTTCTATGGTATGTCATTAACCAGTCTGTCATATAGAGTTATCAGCATTATTATCATTTTATTGGCTATGGAAAAAAGGCAATATGGAGTGCCATAATCCATACTCAACTGCAAAGCTTCAACTCCAAACTGATCAACTTCCCTCAATACTAGATATGTCTATTTTACCAACAATGCCATTTTATCAATGCTATGTTTGTGCTCCATCTAAAGCTGATCTTGAGATGCAATTTTTTTTGTAACAGTATTAAAAAGTGGAACCTTCAGAGTGAATAGTCCATGAGGTTCTACTCTGGTGAGTTGAACTGATGCCATCGTAGTAGCACTAGCTGAACTCTCTGTCTGTCTCTCTAATCCTCCCTCTTTCTGCAATGAGAGGACACAGGAGAAATCTCTCTGTAGATGCTGATCACTCAATCTTGAACTTCCCAGCTTTTAAAACTGCGATAAACAAACATCAGTTCTTTCTGAATTAACCATCTTCAAGTATTTTGTTTTAGCTACACAATACGGGTTCAGACAACCCACTAAATTAATTGTTAGGAGACTCTCTGGGTCTATCAGTAAAATTGGTCATCAAGTAAAAGCAAACAAAGACTTCTCTTGCTTTTAAGATAAGCAGATTAAAATTATATGTATTCTATGAGAAATACATAAATGTCTAATATAAATTGTAAATGAAATGAATTAACTAGGAAGAAAAACAGAAGAGTGGAAGCCTATAGATTCATGAGCCCTAGACTTTATTTCTGTTTTGGGGATTCAGTCCCAAACCTTAAACTGGAAATTAACATTGAGGTTAGAGAATGACTGTGAGTATAAACATATCCTCTGGACTATTATAGGACTAGGTGGAAAAATACACACCACAGCCAAAAGAATGTATAGTAAACTTGAATAGATTGGCAAATGCTATTGTATAGTTTCAATGGTTACTTTGTACAGCTACTTACTTCTTGATCGGACTTGGCATAGCTACACACCTTAATAAATAAGAAATCAACTGGCTAAATAATGAATAATTTTAGTCAACTGTGTTTTTACATGATACCAAGAGTTTGAGACCATATATGATTTGAATATACAGTGAATATTTAAAGTTGAAAACGATATCCTGAAAAGACACATTGGTTTTCATCCCTCTCGAATATTCCCTCTTGCTTCACGCACACTCATCCCATCCTTCTTGCCAGTTTCTGAAGCAGTTCTGGAAGTCCTCTTTTGTAAGGGTCTTTATGAGGCCTGATCAGAAATGTGGCAATGCTGCTAAGTACCATCCAGCAGAAGGGCAATCTTCTGAAAACGTAACTGTGTGTTCCCTTCCACCTTATTCATCAGCTCTGTCACTGTGTGACTTCTAATTTTTCCCCAAAGTCAAAATGACCATGAAAGATAAATTTCAAGGTCACTCAGGACACTGAGATAGCCATGACAGTGCAATTAAAGACACAAAAGAGATCTTCCAGAACTTCTGCTTCGCAAAGTGACTGGATGGATGACATGCACGTGCTTGGAGTGTGTGGGAGTATTGTGATGGGTAAGTACGGTAACAAGTCTTTTACTGTAGTAAATTTTTTAATTTAAGCACTTGCCATATTTTGATAACACCTTAAATGTAATATTACTTATATATGTGGTTAACCATTCTATTAACTGATTAATTTAGGTCTCCAAATATTTTAAATACTCTAGACAAATCCTCATCCCTATGAAATTCCAGTAGAGTTCCCATGTCTAGCCTCCGCAGCCACTAGAATCAGCCTTCTAGGATAGAAGAGGAAAGTCTAGACATATGTGTGAATCAGTCTTTTCTCACTGAAACAGATATGTCTTCATACTGTCACAAGCAAATATTCGTAGACAAAACTATTACCCATGTGCAACACTCTGGTGGTGGTGGCTGTTTTTAATTTTGCTTTAATTTGAGAGCTATCATGGCAACAGGAAGTAAAGACATAGAAAAACACATAGGATTGAGAAAATGGATATCTAGGCCTTTGTTCCATCTAACGATAGCCTTTTCATGCTGTTGTACAAATCATTTAACCTCTCTAGATCTTAGATTCTTCATCCTTAAAGAGTATTAAATAAATCCATTATCTCTAAGAAATTGACTCATTCCTGGCAGACGGTGTGCACACTTTCCGATAACGTCAGATCTGTCTGGTTCCCCTGGTATAGCCAGCCTAGACTACCCCACAAATAGCAGTTCCAACCATCTGGAGGATACAAAATAAACCTGCTTCTCATACGTGTCTTCATCAGAGATACTATTTCTTTTAAACTCAAATGTGCATAAGCATCACCTAGAGGCTTTCTTTAAAGATGATGACTTCCCTCTTCCAGCATCAGAGACTCTGATTTGGTGCGGGTACAGCAAGTTTTAAATGCCTGCATGTTAACCATCATCCAAGAAGATTCGGATGCAGGTGATTCTCGGACTATATTTTAAGAAACACCATCCCACACCTGACAGAAAGCATAGTCGCATAGCGTGCCTCATCTGCAGTGTGAGTTGTTAACGTTTGTCCTTGGATTGTGAGTATGATTCTTACTGAGATACTGGTAAAGTCCTAATTGTTTAGCAGATGGTTTGGTCTAGTTTCCCTGGAAGACAACATTAAGAGAAGAATTTGTATATAAAGATCTCAGCATAAATCAAGGTGAAGTGAGGAAGACCGTGCAGGGTAAAGCCAAGAACTCAAACATGGTACAAGTGCAGGTGCAGAGAATTCTGGAGTGTAAGTTATACCGCAGTTTGTCCCACATCCAGGTAAGACACCTGGGCTTTTAAACTGTGGCACCAGGCCCACATTAGCCACCAGATGCCTCATGGGAACTTAAACGCTAAGGAACTTTTCTCATTAGGACAACTGACTCCAATACCACAAGGAAGGCAATGATGACTCTGGAGGTGACTACGAACTCTAGCCTTCAGAAGAGAAGCATGCAATGAAGCCAAAATAAATGCTCTTTCCAAGAATATTGAAATGAGTAGGGATCCAATCATTTCCACATAACCCGAGTGTCTTATATTCCTGCTATGGCTTCCTTTGCTAACTCTTTAATAAATATTCCAGACTTGGATATTACTTAAGTATGACTCTCAGTCTGTCTGAGAACCTTGAAAGTCAAACTAAAATAGCTAATTCACTTGGATTTATTGTCTATATATCTGTTTTGTTTCTTTTTCCTAAATCTGATGTTGTGCTTTCTCACAACTCCATCACAAAGCACCTCCTCTTGCTGCCGAGAACATTCAAAGCTCAGAATAGAACATTACTTCTTGCTTTTGGTGAATGCACATCAATATTGAACTCTGGATACTACCTACTAGACACACACTGTCTTACTGGATGTTCTGATTGACATTTCATCCTTGTTCTCATAGACTTTCCTAGGACAACTGCCTGCTCAAATACGGCTAGTATAATTCAATTCGAACGAACCAAAATTAACTGGAATGCGCTGATGTAGCTAAAAGTTAGTCTTGAGAAAAAGAATTCATTGTAACTGTATAATGATCCATAAAGGTGAATTTAAGTGACATTTTTTACAGCATTCAAATTACAGTGTCATAAAATTCTTTATTCATTTAATCCAGTACACCAATGCACAAAACTCCCAAAACTCTGTTCTCTTAGTCCTTTACCAATATAAAATTGGAACTATACACTACAGGGAGAAAAAAAAATAACTGACTATTCCTTAAAAATCAAATTAGAAAGTACCTCATATGGTTTTAACCCCTACCAGCAAGGCTGTCTGAGTACAGAATTACATTTGCATCTAGAAGTAGCAGCAAGTTTTTTTCCAGTGGAAATTATGTACAGAAGAGTTACTTTTCCTTCATTACAGTTTTGCTTCCTTGTAAAATGCTTCAGATTTTGCTAAGTCAAAGTGTTAGAAACACACTTCTCACAATTGTACTGTACATGTAGTGATTAAAAATGAATAGAGCTATCTGGCTATATTGACCTAGAACACATTTGGAAGAACATTAAAACTAAAATACTGAAATTGTTTTCCACACATTGACAAATTAGGGTAGAGGTAGCTACATGTTTTATATGTTTAACTGTATTTACAATGTAATTATCTGTCTTTCAGAAAAAAAAAGAAAAAATACAAAAAGTATTATATTTGTGTTGGTGTATGGGAGTGAGGACATGCATGTGTAGATGAGAATTTCCTCAATATTGGAGAATGTGTAAACTTCAAAAATGCTTGCCTCTCATCACCATGTCAATGGTAGATTTAACTAGTAATTTTTTAAATGTATTTTAATGAAATCTCTAGTTTTAAAAATTTCTTTCCCATAGTTGCCTAGATAATAGGTCAAAATTAGTTGGTTACCTTATTTATCTAGCAACATAACATTTACTACTCTTAAAATAGTATTTCAGAGGCCAGGGATATAGCTTAGTGGTGTGGCGCCTACCTGGCAAGTGCAAAGTCCTTTACTTCCAAAAAAAAAAAAAAAAAACTGAAAAGAAAAGAAAAAAGAAGGAAAGAAAAAACGATTTTTTTCACTTCCAAGCATTTTATAAAATAATATGAGTTGGATACAACTAGGGTTCAAAACCAGCACTTAAAGAATCTAAATATCGCTACAGGTTCAGACTTCAAACAAAAAAATATTTTGTAATAGAGAACAGTTGTAGTCCAGAATCATATGATGAGAGCAGAAAATACAGTTGGGAAGTATTGTACTGACTGTGTTAATTTTAGAAAAGTAGATTATCTTGCAAAAATCTCATAAGAGAAAAGACTGTAACATATATAGATGGTGAAATATGCCAGATTTCTTTCAAGTATATTTAGTAACTATTTTATGCTTAGAAATTTAGGCATTGTCTATTAAATCATTTAGAGTAAAGCAATAGAATTCTTTTATACACTGTTGTAAAGCAAAACTTTCTGCCAAACCCAAGTTAATTGCCTAAGATGTCTTGCCATATGTGTAAGCCAAGGTAAACCACAGGGATTATATTTTTGTAATACTAATTAAATTTAATTTTTCAATGCTCAAAGCAATAACATCCATAAAATTGAACTTTTCCAGTTTTTGAATAATACCAATCTTTTGTGTCAAATATCCCCAATAGTTTAACATTAGTGAATCAATGCTAGTAATTTATACTGATAAATATAGACTGAAGTGATATTAAATGCTAGGATACTAAAGACTCTGGAGCATACAAAATAACAAGTTTAAAGATAAAATATCTAATTATCTGCATATTAAGCTGCAAATCTATAGACACACACAAGAAAGGAAAATTGATTATTTTAAATAGCAAAGGTATGTAAGATCATGATACATTAGAAACTGTCATTAGTTTTAGGCACTCAGTTGACTTTAAATAAAGAAAACATCCAAAACTGAAGTCAACTCACATTATCTTACAGTTTTGTTCATTTGCTTGAGTTTTCCAAGGTCATTCTTGAAGAATCAATATTTGAACTAAAATTATTTTTGAAAATTTCCTTTAAAACACAGGTTATTTTCACTTAATTCATAAAGAAGATATTTATTATAAGTCCACATGGTACTTTTATATTAACTAAGAAATAGAATTTAAGTCTAAATCAAAGCCTGTGTTTAAAAGAATTTCTAATGATGAATATGATTTGTTGAACCATGATGCCCTTCATTATAGTTAGAGACTTATTCTCCTTTCCATAGAAATGTATTTTTGGGGTTATTTAAAATTGATATATCATTTAATCTATAAAATGACTGTTTAAACAAATCATCAATGGATGTATGAGGGAGAAAAATACATTATTAGGCAATAACAACAAAAGGTGAATTTATAATCTAGAAAATATATATGTATATAAATTGTTTGGCTTAGTGTTTTTTAGGTTTCTTTGAAATTTTACTCATACATCAATAGTTTAAGATTTAGAACTTTTAGAATGAAAATGCATTCTATCATTGCAGCTAATAAATTTGATGTGCGTTAAATATTACAGTTAGTGAACAGATATTCATGTCACATACTAAATATCAGCATCAGCTCAATTATAATTACTGAAGCCAGAAAAGTAATCACAAATGTTTTTTGGAAAGAAGCACAAGGTATTGATCCAACATACACTCAAAAATAGAAAAGTATAGCATGTGTATAACAAGTAGCAGATGTACATATACATTTTGAAAAAGCAAGATGATTTTAATTGACAATCTGTTTAATGATTCAGCAGTGTCATGTGGTTTTCCCAAAATGTTTATATCATATAGTTTTAATCCACTTTGAAAATATGGGAATACAATCTTTACATGGTAGTGCCAAATCTTTTTTCTTTTGCCTTTCTTTTTAAAAGAATTTGTTGTGTTTTATTAAATGGTACCTGAAATGCAGAGTTCTCTGCTCTCTATCTATGGTGGAGGACAATGGCTATAAATTTGTTGTTTCTTTCTTTGAGTGGTGAAGTTTGCTGCCCCTTTCATTTGCTTTGATCATGAAGAGGAAACAGAAAGGGCATAATGGAATCATCGCTGAGTCTTGAGCGATCTGAGATCCTGCCCTGGACCTCTTACAACACTTCCACTTAGAAACCAGCTGCCATGCTGGGAGAGC
>RJWT010020809.1:0-17819 GCA_004365215.1 Cuniculus paca | reverse complement strand
CAGAGTCTCGCAGAACTGACAACAATGTGCCCACGTTGTATTCTCCTTCTTCTGTGTCACTGGGGCTGCTATGGTTTTCTTAGAAAATGTTAAACACCCTTTGGGTCTCAATGTCAATGTCACCTCCTCCACTGAATCTCCTCTGATTTCTCCAAAATAAGAACTGCCGTTGCCTGTTTCTGAATCTTCTTTGTCACTTTCTCTCCAATCCTCTCACGACTCTAACCTCTATCTAGTATTACGGTTCTTCTTCTTCAGAAGCTGAAATATTGATGTAGTTTTCTGTCTATTCTGCATCATGCTGGCCTTAGTTTTACACCTAGAAGTGGCTCAATACGATTAATAGCTATGCACATGAAAACAGAAATGCAAGCTCAACTTACTTTACTATGACACGGGGAATTGTAGCTTAGTTGTCAAGAGATAGGTAAGTGCTAAAAACACCACCTTTCTCTGTCTGCTCATAGACTGCCACAGCCAGCTTTCATCACACAGTGCAGGCCCTCAGGGCAGAAAGCAGCCAATCTCAGCCACATCACATGCCAAGCTCGGGGCACACGTGCATGGAAGGGATGAGAAAGTCAGCAGTGGCGCATGTTCACTATGGATTTCTGCTCCATCCAGCTCTTCAGAATCTTGAAAAGTCAAATATTTAGATGTCTGTCATCCTTATTTATTGGCAACAGAATTTGAACTGCATATTCCTTTTCTTTCTCTCTTGCGATTAGCCTTAGCTCTGTAAATGCTTCCTTTGTACTGTGCTGTTGCTGCTGCCTTCATTGGAGAGACTTTTGCTTTGGTTGATACAAATGTCTCTGTGCTGAGCCCTCATTCTGTGGTTCTCAATACTAAGGTCTTGCAGCCTGACTGCTCTGCTGGTCCTGATGCAGAGCTTGACAGGTCTTCCATCCTCAGAGTCCGTGTGCTCACAACTAGCGGTTTCCCTAGCGCACTTATTGGGTGAATGTGGAGGGGCCAAATTTTGTGCATAGTTATTTGAATCAGAAACAGTAAAACATCAGTCTTCTGTGTGTGCATATGTATGTGTATGTGTGCGCGCGCATGTGTGTGCGTGTATGTGTTTAACCCAGAAGGAGCCCTGAAATACATGTCCAGAATACAACAGAACATGGTAGATGATGACACTGAAGCTATTTCCTTTAATAATTTTTCATCTCACCAGTTTTGATTTTATGTGGTGAATTTCTGATCATTTTGCCTATGGAACACAGACAGTTTTTACTTATCTAGTTTTTGCATGCTCTTACCATGAGTTGCTTGTATTCACCTATATGTTCCTTGGGATTTCCTTGAACTCTCTAGTTAGGGTGTGCATCTCTCCTTTCCTGTGGCTTTATAAAATTCTCTCACAATCTTCAAATCTACTAGCATTACTTTATACCATTCTAGCCCCCTACCCTGCCTTTTCTTCCCTCTAACCCTGAAAGAACATTCTATCTATTTGAGGGGAGAGTGGAAAGAATTTGTGGAGACGTTGGCAATCAAAACAATTAAAACATCTAAGGTCTACTTTTCAACGTTATCAAGCAGGGAAACTAAAAAATGGGTTTGGAAAGAGTTTTCTCCATAACTTTTCAAAAAAATTTTGAAAATACCATGAACTGACAATATTACTTGATTCAGTGACTCAGTTAAGTGCTTTCATTAATTTTGTTCTTGAATGAACATGACTTCCCTAACTTCTCTTTTCTGGCCTGGACCTTGCCATCTCTTGTTGGAAACTGTGTTGAGCATGACAACATATTGAATATTAATAGATATCAAGGCCGCAAAATGTGTTCAGCACCACACTCCCTCCCTGGACAGGGCTGCTGCAGAACTTGATTCAGATTCAGGTTTGGGCTCCACTACCAATGAATTATATGGGCTGAAAAGACTCTTTACTTCTCTCGGCATCTGTAAAGTAAGGATAATTAGTTTCCATTGTCCTCCCACACAAGGATATGGAAGTTAATGATCTAATATCTTCAATTTGCCCCACCCCTATGGCACAAAGGCAAGAACAGAGTGCATAAAACAACTGTGACCCTGTGACCATTTTGTTTCTGAAGCACTCTCTTTCTCTCTCTCTCTCTTCCTCCCTCCCACCCTCCTGTCCTCAATGAAAAACTAGCTAATTTCCCTGACATGGAATAGGGCACTTCTGTCTGCCATGATCTGATTCATGCTGGAGACTATTTCAGTGAGAAGAAATTAACTGCAGACTCTTGCTCACACACAAACAGTTCTTCCAAGCCCTCGTGTTCATCTTTCTTTTATCATAGTTGTTACTAGAAAGACTAGAGATTGCATCCTAATCCTTTATCTACACATGGGCCTTTTTCTCTCCTTTGTTCTGAAAACCCATTCACGCTGAAGGGCACAGTTGACTAAAGCAGGCCAGGCAGTTTGAGCAGAGGGACAGAATCATATTACAGTGTCACAGCAGTAGTGTGTATCAGGCTTGGGCAGAGCAGAAATGTAGGCACACATACATTCAAGTGAACATGCGAAGTGATAGCCCAGAAAGCCAGGGCTCACCTGAGCAGTTAGAAATGCACCATTCCATGGGTTACTTAGTGACCAGCCTGGTGGCAATGCTTCTAAACACTGATCTTTTCATATTTGGAAGGTGTGATATTGGAAGTCTGTTAAATGCAGAGGACAGAGCGACTGGAATAATCATGGGAATTAAGCATTTTGCTAATGAGCACAGATAAAGGAATTTCTACAATATGCAGCTCAGAGGTCTGATAGATCATATAGAATGGGTGATGCCACCTTGTCAAAAACTGAAAGCATAAATGGGAAATTTTTGGATTTTTTGTCAAGAATGCTGAAAGATGATAGTGTCACAGGCAACTGAGTTACATAGAAATATTATAGGCAGTCAGACAGGGCTGGGCCCTTGAAGGAGTCAGTGCAGAAGATGAGATACCTTGCAACTGTGGGGGAGACAGACACCTCCACTGTGGGCCAGACCTCAAGACAAAAGATAAAACAATTGTACTCACATACTTCCTAAGGATAAGCATCAGGAATTGATATTCTAAATAGTTGTCTATCACCCTGAGGAAGCCAGGAGCCACCATTCCAATGCTTTACCCAAAGAGTCACTGCTCTTTAAGCATGCCTGCTTGCTACATGACTCACTTCCCCATTTTCCTCGATTTAATTAATTTTACCTAGGCAATTAATCTTACTGATTGGCCATAGCTCTGTCCCACCTCATGCCCACCTTGTGAGTTCTTACGTTTTCCCCACCTTAGACCCTTAGACCACTTTGTGGTTTTGCTCTATAAAAGCCCCTGGAAAAGACAGAGTATTTGGCAATCTACTCGGAACCTCTTCTGTCTCTCTCTTAGACAGAAGCTTTCTTTCTCTCAGTAAATATGTTCCACTCATAACTTCCATTGTTCCTAAAATTTATTCTTCGATTTAGAGAACACAATCTCATACTGGACATCTATTAGGTTGGAAGGTTTGCTTGCCTACCCTATATCAATAGTACTTAAAAAAAAAAGCAAAGTTGACAAAAGGTGAGGCTTTGTTTAGAAAAGGTAGACATTTTCTTGATTGGGAGTACTCGAGAAATGCTCATGGAAAAATTTTCTAAATGTTAACCAGCCAAACTAACATTAAGAGGAAAATGAGAGCTGTTTGGAAATTAATAAAACTGCAAATTAAATAAATTAAATTAGTAAAAACTGCCATTGTCTCATTGTTACTGTATCTCATTAATGCCTGCTATACCATTTCCCATGGTTTTTAGAGAGTTCCCTGGAATATAAGCTATGACCAAAGTGCCTAGAAAAATGTACTTTTTTCAAAATGAAACAATTTACTGGTGTGAATACTGCTGTTGTCAGAGAATGAGTCTCTCCCCAAATTTGGAAGGCAGATTTATGGTTAAGAGAAGTAGTGTATGTCAGTTGGTGAAGAAGGTCCTAAAATTTCCTCATCATATTTGCATAGGTTCATTTGAGCAGGAGTCAGTAAGTATGCATGAAACTGCAGTGAATAATTTAGCGCAGTGCCAAGCATATACTGGATGCTCACTGAATTTAATTACTTGCTTTCCTAGATCTCCCAAACTCTTTCTGCTCCAGGAACAACTCACTAGTTCTGCTTTTTGTGTTGTTTTTAGTAATGGAGATGAATTATTTTATTTATTTGAACCAAAAATGTTTTACATGTGCAATATTTGCCCTAAAAATAGACAGCTACTCATTAACTTCCTGGCCTTGGGTAAACCATTTGACCTATTTGATTCTCAATTTCTTTACTGCAGTACTCTGTGATTTTTATTTGCCCTTCTAAATTCCAAGCTCTATTTTCTTGTAACTATTTCTATCAGGTACAGAACAAGGCTTTTTAATTCAATTATTATTTATCATATTTTTCTTGAACTACGGATTGACTAAAATGATTGCAGTTTTTTTCTTGTTTCCAATAACACAGTACAAACATTCTGACAATTTTTTACACACACTTTTTTTTTTTTACAAATCTTTCATAAATGTTCACTAAGGATACCTTCTCTCCTATCAGATATCCTTAATATACACATATTTATTGCAGGATTAAAGAAGTTTCACAAAAGAGTCAGTCTTCAAAGACTCATGTGAATGGAAGGACAAAACAATGGGTATAATTCAAAGCGACATGTTTCAAGTAAGTATCATTTGTATGTTATTTGTTTATACATTTGCTTTTGCATATGGTGTCCACTATGTCCTGGAATTGCATTTCAAATAATGATCTTTGCTGGAAAAATGATATGCTCAATGGTTGAGCATAAATTCAGCAAATATGCTTCTAATTCCTCTTCTATGCAAAGTACTATCCCAGCTATGTCTCCCCAAAACAGGATCCGACAGCTGAGGGTACCAATGTCATAGTGCAATTTGACACAACTTATAGCTTTTTTGAATTTTGTGCATTTTAATCTACATATTCTTGTTTTTCTACCCACACCTTCATATTTCAGTTTTTAATAGAAAAAAAGATTTTCCTCAGCACAATTAAATACTAGTTTAAGGATGTGCCAAGGACAAATGAAATTTATATAGCAAAGTTTTAGGACTTTGTTGCACATACAAATGTATTAATCAAAAATTTTATCAGCATTATTGACTTTTTTGTAGAGAGTATCTTCTGAACAGAACTCTATTTGTAAGTTTATTCTTTGATCAATTGCCTATAATACTTTTATACTACTTCCATTTTAAAATTTTCATTTTCACACTGCTAAAATTGTCTTTATTGTGATCAATGCTTTTTCTGTGTAAATTGTACAACACATAATTGAAAGATCAAGGTCTTTTACTCCTATTAAATTACATTAAGTATAGCTTCTGCCTCTTATGTGTAAGGCTTTTTATGTTTGTGTGTATATCTATTAATTCCACCAAATTAAACTTTGGGGATCATTTTGTAGATAGAGATTTTTATCAAGAATATTTTATTTTCCCATCAATTTTTAGTCAATAAAGATGTTACTGTGTGAAATTTTAGCTGCTTTCAGTTATATTTTGTTCCACTTGTTTCTGCTACATCTAATTTTCCTTGGGTCACATTTACAGTTCTTGGTGTTCTCATGAGATATGATTCTTGAGTGAGTTTTCAACTGTAACAAACTTTAGTATGTGCAATTTTGTATTGCATTATTTTTTACAAGCCTAGTTTTTTTTCTAGGTCAGTTGTTACACTTCTCAACTATACCAACATGTTTTTCTAATATAACAAGCAAAGTATCCAGGTATACAATGGGGTCGAAATATCCAGAGGGTCAAAGAAGTGGAGTCCACACTTTTTCTTCTCAGTTGAGGGTGCAGGAAGCAAATTAGATGAGAGTAATCATGGTAAAAATTATCTATTGTATTCTAGTTGAATAACAATGGGTAAACATGGATTTGAAAATGAAGACAATTCCTATTTGGAGGCCTAGCATCTGAAATTGTGGCCTTCTGGGGAGACCTAACTTACATCCAGCTTCTTAGTGTCTGTTCCTATCTAGCCAATTAGGAATTTAATAAATTTTTAAAAGTTCATCTAAACTATCTCTCCCTTACATCGCTAAATTCAGGGGGATCCAAATCATAGTATAATAGTAGGGCTCCCTAGAAAGCTGAGATTCAGGAGATGCACACAAAAGAGTAAAACACACTTCTAGTTAAAGATGGGAAGTTGAATACAAGTTTACCTCTGCTTCTTTCCAAAACCTCAGTAAACTGCCAAAAGAGCAAAATATGAGAAATTGAAAGATATAAAGCATAAAAAGAACTAAAGAAGTAATAAGTAAAATAAAACATTGAAAATTCTAATCTGTGGCATAAATAGTTTGAAAAAGCTGAATTCTAATGTAAAAGAATGAAAAGGTAAGAGACATTACATTTGCTCAGTAGAAATAATTTGTGCTTTAAGAACTACAGTATCTAGAGCCACTGGAACAGAGGTAAAATTTGAGCTGAAACAGAAATGCCTTTAGAAATTGTTTAAGAAGTAGCTAGATCTTCCCATTTCTCCTCCAATTATGTAACAGAATGTCTGTCCATCCATAGGGTCCCCCAAATCACTAGGTGACTTATTCTCTGGAGAGGACAGCGACAACATACACTGAGAAAAGGCAACTAGCATCAGTCTTTCCTGTCTCTGTGAGATGTGAGTGTGTGTGTGTGTGTACACCAGGTTATACACCGTACATTCTTTTCAATGATTTCGTGAAGATGCCAAGCGTGGACCTGTGTTGTGCTAGCTGTAGGTAAAGTCAGAGGTACAGGCACAGACACACTGGCACAAAGCCACAGTCTGTCAACAGTGTACACATATAGCAACACATTCTGCTGTACCCATCTTTCATTGTGAAATATGCCATTCATGTTCGATATAAATTGACAACCAACCCACATAGCCCTGCTGTTGCTGTTATACTAACAGTATAAATTATTTACTTCATTTTAGGGAATTTGTGATAGAAATTAAATTGAAGGAGAAAATGCATACGAAAACAAATATTCCAATATGTTAGGAAGCTGTTGTTACACTATTGTCCTTCACCCTCCAACAGAATTTGCAACAGATTAAGAGCTATACAATGAGGAGACGCAGCTGTAGTGCAGTGGTAGAATGGTTATCTAACATGCATGAGGTCCTGAGTTCCGTCACTTCTCCTCCTACTAGTACTCCTACTAGTACTGCTAGTACTACTAGTACTACTACTACTAAACACACACACACATACACACAAAGAAAAGAAAACAAGCTATGCAATGAGTACTGAAAGCAATTTCTGAACTTACTTCTAACATCTAACCCATAGTTTTTCATCTGCTTAGCCCAAGGATTTCAGAATGCAGTATTCATTAGATACATCTCAGAGAACAACTGAGAATCTGAAATTTTGTGAATATGTTACCTTCTGGGAAACTACTGAGATAGCCATAATTTCTTCACAGCCATCCTTCCCCAACTCACTGCAGCATGTACAATGGAAGCTAATAGGCTTTAACTTGTCCCTAGACATTCTTATTTATTGTCACTAATTGTTACAATACCTTCAGGTCAATATCTGCAAGTGTCCAATCTAATTTTGAAGGTAGATACAACATCCCCTCTCTCTTTCCTTCTTTTCTTTCAGATGCAGTATAAATTACTGGCATTAGCAATTACAGTAACCACACATTTCCAATAGCAAAGGTGGATTTAGTTACAATGAGATGCAGATTTAATCTTCATATATGAATGCTCTAAGTATGAAACCCAATCTCTCCATGTGGCAATGCTGGCACCAACACTTGCGGGGTCTGATTCCCCCAGCCTGAATCTCTCATAGGTCTTGCATGGTTGTTAGCTTTTTTCCTATTAACTGGTTTCTGGAAATTCAGTATGGGTATAATAGGACCAACATTAACCTGCACCATCAGTCATATTCCACTGGCTGAATGATTTCACCTGGCAACAAAGAGGACAAATCACATGTGACATTGTCGAACATGTTTACTAAATTGCTCTTATAGATTGTATAACTTTCCTAAGCCTCAGTTTCTTCAACTAGAAAATGGGGAAAGGTAGTGCAAAGTAAATGAGATCATAACGACAGATACTTGTATAAAATTTCCAAAGAAATCAATCCAGAAACACTTAGTAGATGCTTAAAACCTAATACTTACTGTTATTAGAGAATAGCTTTGCTCTTAGATTTCTTAAGGTTAAACTATTTTTTCTAGAGTGACTATACCTGGCAGGCAGGTAAAGGAACATTTAAAATAATAAAGAAGGTCAAGTCCTTTCTTCAACTCCTGGAAGAACACTAACAACAAAACAGAGAAATACATTCAAAAGATTTGTCCTCTTTCTTTTTAGCTCTCCAGAGAGAGAAGTCTGGCTCCCTTGGGAGAGTGGCTCTCATTGGCCATGCTACCATGTAAGCCATTTTATCTTTCCAGTCATAGGCAGAACCTTCTCCTGTAAATGTGACCTTTCATCAGAAGCTCTGCCAAGCCAATGGCATCTCCCTGGCAGAAAGTGTCTTGTGAGCTCCATTTTCATTTTTCAGTGTCAAGTTCATTTAAAGAATCAACCTTTTGAGACTCTTCCAGGGGACACTTGCCACCTCCACTAATAGCTGTCTTTGTAAAGTGTTGTGTGTTTTTTTTCAATAAAAAATTCTTTTCATGTACCCCTAGAGATGTGGCACCTTTGAAGTTGACCCAAGACAGAGTCAGAAATTCAACGCGATAGGGAACTTCTCTTCGTCCACTGCTACCCTTCTGACCTTTTGAGTTTTGACAAAAGAAATAGAAAGGGAATGACAAAGATAAAAGAGGACCTCCCATTAAAGAGTCACAAATTGATTTTTTTTTTCCTTTTGGTCTACTGGAAAGCCATTATGAAATGTGAGGTTAGAGAGATTACTGACTTCCTTTAATACTGAGATGTTGCCCTTAGAACTATACCATTGAGGGCAGCTTTGGTAGATTGATCAGATTGAAGTATCAAGGAAAAAGCCATGGATTCAGAAGTGGAACATAGTATTTTAGGTAAACATAGGCAAGAAGTCATAAATTTGACTGCTAAAAAACTAAACACTTGAGTAGTGTGGGGAAATAAGAAGCGGTTCAAAAGAACATTTATTTCTAGGGCTAAATCAGTTCATGACAGTCCCTCACTGATTGTCCCACATATGGATGATGCGTAGCAGATGAGCGCACGCCCAGACAAGGAACTCGCTTAGGCGACTAAGCCTGAAAGTGTCACAAGCATGAGGCAGAGGACATTCATTCACTGAGGTCCAGGTTAATGGCCAAAAGAAATGATCAGATAAAGATTCCCACAATTTTTTCCTCTTGATTTACTCAGAGTCATAACTAAATTTTGGCACTGTAACAATAGTGCATTGGGAAAAGCAGCTTTTTAAGAAAACGAATATGATAGAAATATAACATTATCAAGGTCCTTTCTGAGACTTGGAAAATGCCTCTGAAAATGGAGGATTTCTGCTTCATTAGCTTGACAATTTCACCATTAAGTTATTTATGATGAACATGGTTTGCATTTGAATGCTTTCTTTAGGCATAATCCTCATTATAACTTTCTAAAACTGTCTTTGTTGATTTGCAGATTGGCAGAGGAAAAAAAAGGGCCAAACCTAGATTATTAGAGTGCAGTTGAAAGGCAGAGATGGAAAGGAGATTTTAGTATTCTAAGTTACTTTGTCATAAAAATGACATATTGTAAAAGGCAATTTTTGATGAAAAAAATAACATAATTCATACAAAATAAATTTTAAGAATAAAGGGATGCAATTAACATCTCCCAGAATTTCACTGTTCCACTTTCCTGTGATCTTTTTCAAAGTCTTGATTGTGCAAGTGTGTGTGTTTGAACAAAACTATCCAAATTATTTTTTCCACACAGTCACTCTTTCAGATGTCACCTTAGTCTTGTAAAGGTTGAATGACTGACTTCTTCTTTCTCTTTATTATTTACACATGAGTGTTTATTATTGGTGGTGACCTGGGAGAGACTTCATTCCTAATTCAGTGTTAAAGTTTTTGGTTTCAATATAGAAAGAACTCAGTTTTAGAATCTTGGACATCAAATTGTTGTGGATGGAGAAACTCTATTTAGATATATATGCTGAAAATCTTGACATAAATTAACTCCCTGAAATTGGGTTGCTATGAAAGCAAAATTTTCCCTAAGGCCCAGGAGATCCCTGATGAGATTACTGGGTGACTTCTAGAACAGGTCTTGATTTGTAATTCCCACCCCTGTCATTTACCAGCTCTCATTTAGAAGGAGCAGGGAAAGGGACTTGCCTTTTACATTAAAAAAAAATAGTTTTAATGTACCAAAACAAATACCTCAGAAACAGTAAAAGCTTTCTTGGGTGGTTGCCATACTGCCATTCTCTGCATAATATGTTTCGGAGATAATATTCAGTCTTTGTGTGTGCATTTGTATGGTAAGTGAAGAAGGCTTCAGATCATCTTTTTACAGTATATAAATTCCACACAATTTTTTTGCAATTTCTTTTTTAAAGTCCAAGCACTTCAGTGCTGTTATTTTGCAGAAACAGAATGGCTTGGCAAAGAACTTGTGCATGGCATATAAGAAATGTTAAATTCTTGTCCCAATTTTTCACTGCTAAGAATTTGCTTTTTTGTTTTTTAAAGAAAGGAAGATTATTCTTAGATGATAGATTTCTTCATGCTTGAACATTCTATGATTTTTTGGTAGTTTCACGTGTCACTTTTCCCTTTATGATTCTGTGTGTGATCTTGGCAACCATTAGATTATTTTGCTTCTTTTCACCCCAGGGCCCACCCTGATGTTAGCACCTATCCTTCTGCTTAGTTGATGCTGTACTTTAATGGCAGCAAAAAACAACCTGACCCAAAAATTCTGTTGAAGTCAAGCCAGTGTGGAGTCTTTCTTCAAGAACTTTGTTTTCCAAAAATCCTAGGTATTTTTGCTGGCAACGAACACATGAGTTAAAGTCAAGATTAATTCATTCAACATTTTTTTGGGTGCTTGCTTTATATATCAGAAACAATATAACTGTGAATAAAATAGGGTTTCTATTCTTAAATTGTTTGAGTCTAGTGAGAGAAGTAGATACTTATCAAATCACATCAATAAATATGAAAATGCAGAGTGGTTACTGGTACCAAAATAAGTGTATGGTATCGTTGAGGTCTATAAATATTATTTGACCTGTTCACACAAGCCAAAAAAAATCTTTCCAAGAACTTAGTGGTTAAGGTAAGATCTAAAGGATGTCTTAAAGTGCAAAAAGAACAAAGGGAACAATCTAGATAGAGGGTGCAATGCATTCAAGTGCCCTGTGATGGCAGCAAAGAACTTGACTACATGGAACTAAAGAAGGTGATCTCAAAGGGTAAAGAAGAGCCTGACAGGAGATGTAACTGGAGACACTGGTACCGTCCTCCATATGCAAGTCCTTTTTGTCTTAGTTAAGAATTTCCATCTGCATTCTACAACGAAGGAAAATTATGGATGGGATCATACCAACATTATGACATTTATTAAGCAATAAGTTTTCTCTTGAGAAAGGAGCCAGCCAACTTTGTCTAGGGTAAGACCATATGGAGAATTAAACAGTGGTGTGGTAGCTTTATTGTTATTCTGAATTCTTCACTGGACAGATAATTTTCCTTGAAGGTATCATTTCTGAGAGCATGTCATGGGACTAGCTGGAACATTTCCCAGGGGGGCAATAGAAAGCTTTTATTCTCTTGTTTATTTCTACATTATTTATGTTACTGAAATGGACTGAGATATCAGAAGGACATTCTAAGGTCCCACAGGACTCTCAGAAAGGAGTCTTGCAGCTCTATGTATGAGAGACAACATAGCTGCATGCTCTCTGGGAGTAGTTCTTTGATGAGATTTAGGGATTTCATGCCAATATGCTCAACAGGAGGGGACTGGAAACCTCAAAATTATTGGGGAATTGTCAAGGTTGGCAATACTGGATTTATCCATACAGGATAAGATATAAGGAAAGGAGTAAAATTTGAGGAGGGGCAACATGGGCAATGGACCAGGTATACTGTCAGCATCTAGCTCCTATAAAACTGTATAGACTAATCTATGACAAGAGTTTAGTCTTTTGAGTGTTCCACAAAATCAGATAGCTCCCACTCTAGGTGAAATTGTTCTGTGATAAAATAAATTGTATGGTAATGAAAAAAAGCCTCAGACAATAATTTGAGTAATTTTAGAACCTTGCAATGATTGCTATCCCCATCAAAACACCACCAAAAATAACAAAAAATTGGAAAAATTCATGAGAAATTGATTACTCTATATAAAGACATATGTCTTTCTCTTTGGGACAAAAGGAATTAGAATACAAAGGTGCAGATGAGTACAAATGGCAATGTTTTGCTGATGCTATGAGAGCTGTGCAATATTTATTTCTGCTATTCCTCCAAAGAAGGTTAAGTAAATTTTATTGGTTTACATGTAGTCTAAATACTATATCCATTATATATTTTCTCTTATTATTCTTTCCCCATTTGAAATTTTTATTAAAATGAAAAAAGAATGGTGAGTGACTGTGCTCATTAGCTTGCTGAGCCCAGCTTATGAAACAGATTGTTAGTGCCACAAACATCAGGCTAGGAATTCTATCATTCAGTCCCTGATGTAGCATGTCAATTCTCAGAGAATGGCTTATCCTAAATAGTGTTTGCTGTCATTCATAAATATATAATGACAGTGATCCTTAAGCAAACTTCATCCAAATCACTCCATCCTCTACTAGTAATGATTGCACACCCAGGAAAGAGCTGTGAGAGGCAGCAGCAATTCCCTATTTGTAATATTAGCTATTATTCACATATGGTGTCACTAACCTTCTATAGCTAAAGGCTGGTCTCAAGAATATGGCAGAGTTGCTGTGGAGTTTCTAAGTTTTCAAGGTTAAATGAGAAAATAAAGCAATGATATCAGAAAAATGAAATGAGCAATGAAAGGTAAACAAGTTACAGGGTTGAAGAACAACTTATTTTCTCTCAGTTTATAGAGGCTGAGACAGTTAAGAAAGAAATATATTAAAAGGGCCCTCTAGTTACCCATGGAATTAAAAATGAATAAATGGAAATGCATATCTCAGTCTATGATAAAGGTTCAATAGTTTAATGGTAGTATTTCTCTATAAAATTAGCACAGTCTGAATCAAAGTATCAATATGACTTTATGTACTACAGGGGAATAAAGCATGTAGAAAAGTCAGCAAAAATATGGAAAATAATAATGAAGGAAAATTGACACTACCAAATATGAAAACATACTCAGGCAAAATATTTTAAATAGTTTGTGTTGGTCCACATTCTTGGAAAAGTAGTGAAAAGGAAATCATAGATACAGATACATATCTAAGGGGACGTAGTATGTGATAAAAGTCAATTTTTGGTAGATTACCTAGAAAAAATGTTGTTGAAACAACTGACTAGTCTTTTAAAAATGGTTGACCTCTACATTTCAAGTAGAACGAGAATTAATAAATATATAATTAGCAGAAGGAATGGATCATTTAAAGACAAAAGAAAATATGTAGGGTTTTTCCCTTAAACACCTGAAGCAAATAATTAAGATCAAGGATGTACAAAAAATTGGTCAATTTAGACAAAAATTTAAAGTTCCAGCATCTCCAAAATTATCATACAGAAAGTTAAAAGGGAAATAATGACTGGGAAGACCATTTCAAGGTCCCTGACATTCTCAGGATTAATACAATCAGTACTCACATAATTTTATGGATAGAATTCCATGACTGATCGCTAAGAAAGTGAGAAAACATGGGCAAACAATTCACAGAGACAAAAGACAACAAATACTCATTAGCACAAGAAAACTATTCAAAATCAAATTTCTTCATGAATAAATTTAGTTTAAATTGACCATTTTCACAGATACAAATTATGAAAAATTTAAAACTTTGATATTAGCTTACTCTGAAGAAAATACATTTAAACATTAGAAATACTATAGCTAGAGACTAAATTGATGTTTCACACTCATTTTAATATCTGTAAAATCTACATATCCTTTGACCCAACAATTATACTTCTAGAAATTTATCCTACAGATATATTCGCCAATTTTGCAAATTATGCATGCAAAGAGGGTCATCATAATATCCTGTAATAGTAAAATAAAACGAGACAGAACAAAGTAAAAAACCTGGAAATGACTTAAATTCATAAAAAGAATTGATTAAACTATTATCCAGTGATAAAATGGAATAAAGAGGTCTATTTATACAATATGCTTACTAGGCAGAAGACATTGTTATATGAAACAAACTAAGTTATGGACCTACTTCTAATGTTATCTCACTTCTTTTCTTTTCTCTTAAAAGTATAAATTACAAATGAGGTTATAAAGACAATTGATAACCATACATCATTTCTCTTAGCTCACACAGCAACTCTGATAAGTAACATTTCAAGCCCCCAGTGGCCTCCAATTCACAGCTTATGTATTTAAGGTGAGCCCCTATTTTCCATTCCCATCTACCAAATCTAACTCCCTTAGTTTCAATGACACCTTGATGAAGTCTCTTATCTTTCTGAGGTATTCACCTGCCTTCATGTTCTCAGAGACAACTAAGAACACAAGACAAGCACCTAAGAGAATGAATTATTTATATCGAAAAACATAAATATCATAGATCAATACCAGTATTATATAATGGCAAAGTCATCTAAACAGCAGCTCATAAATACAGATTTAAGAAGTCAGGTAAATGTAGAAAAAGCAAATAAAATCTACCAATTTTATCAATGTATTAATCTTGTTGAGTCAGTTTGTGTAGCTCAGTTAATTCCTAAAAGTCAATGGTGTTCCAAGGTAGAAGATTCTAAGGGGAAAGCACTTTCAAGCAACTTGTACTGGCATATTTTTGTTGTTTTCCAAGATTGTCTAAATTTGAAGAGATTGAAGAGATTATGAGTAGAGCCGTAGGGAAGTCGGTCTATTCTGCAATGCCCTAGGTCACTTCAAATGAGGAGAGTGGGATAAGGAGATTTGACCTGTCCTTGACAGATGGTTGCTGTTTATCATCTCTGTGCTGTGTCTATGCCATTTTCCTATCTGATTTTCCCAGGCAGCATAAATTTGTATAAATTCCTAAATTCTGAAATACACAGATTCTAAAATGTGCCAGTTTCTGCCTACTAATTCAAACAAGTTACTTAACCCTTCCAACTATGAAATGTACCATATTCTTCTCTTCTCTAAAGTGTACCAGAAAACCCATGTCCTAGTGTTGTCGAAAGGATGAGATGATATGAAGAATTCCTGGTGTCTACCGTAGTGCCTGGGACATAGTAAACATATTGGAAAATGCAAATCTTACATTCTTACTTTTTAATCATGCATTTGAAAATCACCCTCTAAGGTGGAATTTGTTTGGATTCTTGTATTCCTTTATGCAACATTTATATAAATTAAATCTGAAAAAGCTCAAATGCCATGATCTTGATTCCACATTGCCTGTGCTACTACGTGTCTGCTGGTTCTGCTCATCTTCCATAACATTGCTCGTGTGAAGGATGCACCACTTTTGCCTTTTTCTTCCCACTGTCTAGTGTAGGTACACATACCAAATGCCCAATAAATGTTGTTGCCTTAGCTTTCTGGCAGCTGGTGAGATGCAGAACCTCTAGGTTGTTGCAATATTTACTGCCTGTATCATACAACTGAGTAACTAGCTAACCAACCATCCAAGGAAGAAAATAACAGGCTGATTAGAACTTATGGCAGCAGTTCTTGTGGTTCGATTTCAGAATTCACCTTCCCACTCAGTGTGCTTAGCTATTTCTCTAGGAGAGACACTCTGTGGCTACAAGTCACAATTCCCCTTCGCAGTCAGGGTTGCTGTACAAATAGAGGCAATCGGCAGGGAAGAAACTCCTTATGTCCTCAAGCTTGGTAAACATTAGACTAGGAGATGAGTTAGTTTTGTTAGAAGATATATAGCAAAATACTCATAGAGTGTTTGCAGGGTAACCAAGAATATCATTAGTTTGATGCTAACGAAATTAACCCGTTTAGACCAAGAAAAGAAAAATCACTGAATTAGGGCCATGCTTAATTTAACTATGGTCAGCCCAAGTTGGCAAAACAATGAAGTATTACTTTCATTCTGCAAAAGATAAAGCTGACGTTTTAAGAAACTATTATTAGCTCTCAGCTACCATGTCAAGGAAGCCAGTGGAAACACATGATTGGTGTTAAAATCACATCTATAGTATATGTCTCCCCTTCTGTCTTTGTTAGTTTGATTTTTGTGGTTGTTGCTGTTGTCGTTTATTCCTTATGTTGGTGACTCGAGAATGTCTGAGTAAAATGGAATTTTGAGGCGCTACCTGGTTAGAAGTAGAAAAGGCCTGGGGATTTGCTTTGCACAGTAAGTTGTTTGAGCATGGTAAGCCTATTAAGATTCTATGCATATTTTGGGTGGCCTGTTGCATTTTTGGGGTAACTTGTTCTCAGAAGTTCTGATGTAGGGCCTACGTAGATGACATTTGATGTTACTACTGCTATTTTCAAACTCTGGAGAAGCTAGGATAAACACAAATGTACTTGCAGCAGTAAAGCTTGCAGCTGTTACTGTAAACACAATAACAGCAGTTCATCCTTGACTTGCCTTGGGTAAATTCTTCACTGAGACTGAGTTTATTCATTTATAAAATAAAGGAAGTCAGACAGAATCCATTCTGGTATCCCACAAGTCTTTTATTACTAAAATCTCATCAATGCTTAAAAACTTGCAGACTTTATGAAACTGAATTCCAATTCCAGATAACAAGAAAATACATCCATGTTTACAACTCAGGGTAGACAGGACAGGTGGGTGTGATTGTGCAGAACAGAAGAAACCTGGCTTTTCAGCTATGGGTCTGGGCTCAGCACATGACTCTGCCATTCCAGTTATGAGAGTGCCTTTACCTCACTTAGCCTCAGTTGCATAATCTGTACAATGGGGACAATGATCTCTACTTCATGGGCTGTTGGATCTAGGAGGGTGTGATTACTGAATGTCCATTACTAGTAGTAAGCAGTTAATAATAATAAGCACAAAAACAATGGAACCAAGGGATAAGTTCATTTTTTTAATAAGTAAAAAAACTCTGGTCTAATATAATATTTACAAAGGACATTTCATTCAACTATAACTACATATTTATATTGCTCTCCTAATATGAAAATGTTCATTTTATATTTTGTAACTAGCAGTAAGGTTATTACAGTAATGTTTTTTCAAGAAAGATGCTTCTGTCTTTCCTGTATTTCTGTAAAAAAATGCACAAATCATGTGTCTGATTAAAAATGATTATCGTCTCACATAACAGACAGCAGCTTGATTTCTCCTTTCAACTTCAGTGAGGTAACACTCCTGCATTTGTGACATAGCAGCAGGTTGCCATGGGGATGATAGCTTTATCAGCAATTCTGCTTTGCAATGACTTCACAGCAAGGTTACCAAGAAGCAGATGGGCTGTGAAGGAGACAAACCCTCTTGTCTAAACACAAATAGCATTGATAATTAATTAACTGAAGCAGCAGGGGAAATTATGAAAATATGTAAAAGGTAAAATGATTTCTATTTATTATAGACATGATAGTTCTATTCCTCCTGCCAGAAGAAAATCATACCTCCCTGCCTTGGGAAGGATGCAGGGCACACTGAATAAATATGGCACTGATGGGCTCACCTTCTAGATCATTTTTGATTTCTTTGTTAAAGTAACGACATAATTTTCTCTTGTGGCTCTTGT
>RJWT010020808.1:0-17855 GCA_004365215.1 Cuniculus paca | reverse complement strand
GTACTACCAGGCCCAGCCAGCTATTTTTTTTTTAAGTTAAAGGAGTTTTCTTCCAATTTCAATTTGCTACAAATTTTAAGTAAAAATGGGTGCAAAATATTCCGCCCCCCTCCCTGCCCAGATTCACGGACTGAGGGAGGAGAGAACAAGACGACACCAAAACGCAAGCCCTCCCTGAGAATCAGCGCCACGCACAAGCCACTGCCAGCCCCTTCCAGAGCATGGGCTGGGAAACAATAAGTCAACCACCGCACCCCCACCCCACACCGGTAAGTGACCAGCTGATCTGGAGAAACACAGGCTGCGATGAGAGCTATTGAGGCAAAACACAATTTAATGCTTGTAGTGTTTAGTGTTCCACTTACTTTGCAGGTCTAAAGGTGGTAGTCTGATCATCTATTCAGAGGATAACAATAGGCAATGTAGCATGTATGGGGGATCGCATTCTGAAGGTGGTGGCCATTGTTAATTCCCTATAGTCTCTTTTTGAAGTCCTATGTTGTTCATTGTTTTGGTGGGTTGGGTTTTATTCTGTTTTGCTTTGATTTTATTGTACCTGATGGCATGGGCAGCTATTTCAAAGATAATGGGATATATTATGGTAGCTGTTTTAGATTTACTACTGTCTTGTTTTGAAGAGCTTTAGTGCATTTATTGTTTTCTTTTTATTGATTCTATTCTGTTCTGTTTTGTTTGATTTTTATTATGTCTGAAGGTATCTGGCAGCTATTTTGAAGACAGCAAGAGGCATTATGGTAACCATTGTTGATTTCATATCATTTTGAAGTCCTGTGTCACTTACACTGGTTTGTTTTGATTGGCTTTATTTTGTTTTATTTTGCTTTTTATTCTCTTCATAAAAAAAAAATTACCCCTCCTAAAGTTATCTTGTGTGTCTTATTTGCCCTTCTAAATTATAAGCATTTTTGAAGCAATATTTTATGTTGCTTTCAATCTACCTAACCTAGAGCAGTGATGTGCTCTTAATACCTAATTAATGAATATTTATAAAGAACTTGATCGGATCAGAAGTAATTGTATTTTTAATACCATGTATAGATAGGACCACAATATCCAAAAAGAGGTGCTAAATACAAACGTTTACAAGTAAATCAAATTTAGCTTTGTAGAAGCAAACAGTGGATTGCTGACTAAGAATTACTTCTGTAGAAATAAGATCAATGCCTTATGAGTGAAAAAAATTAAATGAGCACATAGATAATACTCCTCTTGTTAACTCAAAATCACCTAAACAGGACTGACTCTGAAGTTTCTTAAATGACCTAGTGGGAAAGAAAATTCTGCATTTTCTACTTTAAGTTCATGCTTAAATAGAACAAACAAAAACAGTAGGCACAGTAAGACTGGCTACAGAGTATGTCATTAATTGAACCAACAGCTCTACTAACAATAGGTATGAGAACAGCAAGTAAAGGCACGTTACGGCACACTCTCACTTGAGATGCATTCTGGGTGGTTTCAGGACAAATGCTTGCTGCTGTTGAGATTACAGACCACTACAGACAACTGGGTAAATATCCGCTATGTCAGCTGTACAGAACTATATCAAAACTTATAAAGAAGGAGCTAAAATAACTGCTTGGTATTCAATTTAACTGCTTAATACTTTGGTTGAAAGCTCACGCTCATGCATCACTTTACTCTCCCAAGAATTTAAATATGTTTAAAAAATAAAAAGACATGAGTCAAGCATGGTAGACACAAGCCTGTAACGCCAGCTACTTGGACGCTGAGGCAAGAGTATTATTACAGGTTCCAGGTCAGCCCAGATAACTAAGCAAAACCTGTCTCAAAAAAGATCTAGGGATGTCAGTCAGTGGTAGAGCACCCAGGTTTAATACCCAGTATCACAATTAAAAATAATAGTTAAATGAAACTTTAAATTGAAAACACATAAAGAGAAGTACGTTTTGAAAATAAGAAAGCATTAACATTATTACAAGAAGAAGAATAACTGTTTATTAAGAAAGGTCACAAAGACAAAACAATGGATTGGGTCATGAAAATGTAATTCTACTAGTTTTTCCAATCTACATTTAGCACTGAGATGTGATGATTAAATGTGTGGAAAACCTTGTTTCTCATAAATCTTCCTTTGATTACATGTATTTTTATAATGTAAAGAAACACATATAAGAAACAGCTTTATATATTAATCCTAACTTCTAACTTCCATTCACTCATTAAACAAATTATTACTGACCACCGACCTTATAGCCCAAACACTGGTCTACAGGCTGTGGCGGTAACAGAGAATGAAACAAAAACTGTGTTCTCAACAGCAAGGAAGTGGAATAAATTGTTCATAATCATGTTTTTTCATTATTTTGAACAAAAATTCACAAAACTGTGAAAATTTAGAAGCTTTTAAAGTTATATTAAGACTCGTTAACTGTTTACATTTAAACTTACCAATGCAAACTGATTGACTTGGATGAAGAGTATTTCTACCTCCCTTTCAGTAACTTCGGTCCTAAAACCCTTATACTCTTTGTAGGCTTCAAGGTAAGAACGCAGCCACTGGCTTTGTAGCTCTCTATCTGGATAAAGACTATAGTCCACATCACTTACACCTTTAGGGGAAAAAGAAAAATACATGGTAGTTTTAAAAACATACTCTTCTACATACCTTAATCATCATTACCACCAACATTTCTTCATAAAAACCTAACAAAATCTTTTCACTTCCGATTCCAACAGTATATGTTAAATAGCATTTATTAAAATAATAAATCATTCTATATTCCAGTTTAAACACTAAGGTACACTGTTGTTCATTACCATAATCAATTCTCACTGCTTCAATTTTTCCTCATGGTATGTAGCTTGAACTACCTGCACCCAAAGCCTAAAATCTGCTATTTAGCAAGTACCCCAAGAGAGTCTTTAGCATACTAAGAGCACAATTTAGAGCACTGCCTTAAACTGAGGCTCTAAAACTGTTCTGAATGTCAATCAGATAAGAAAGACATATTTAACTGAGACATTATACATGTATCTGTTATTATGTTTCACAAAATAATACATACTTTGTCTTCCAACTCTGATATTTCTATTCCTATTTTTTCATTCCTTAATTTTAAAAAATCATTATCCCACAAATTCGATTTCATGATCCACAGTTTGAAAAATACAAGTCTAGAGGATACGGTCCTATTTTTTCTGGTATTCAAAGTTCTTCATAAAGTGGTCTCAATTCATCTCTAGTCTTATAGCTTCTTCTTCTCCTTCAGCAATTTTACTGTACCTAGAAAAGAACTCATCTTAAACTTCCCTTCTCTTCCCTGTAATGTCTTCCTTTCTCTTATATTTGAACATCCAAATTCTAACTAATTTTCATATTTTAGCTCAATATTTTTCTCTGCAAAACTGCTCAAAGGCACTGTAGTTAGCTCATTCATATCCACAACACTATCTATGTTATTGATATATTATACGCACAGCTGATTTCCTCACCTACAAATGAGAGGAAAATATGTGCAGCAGCCAGGCATGGTGCTGCAGGTCTGTAATTTACCCAGCACTCTGGGAGGCTGAGGCAACAGGATCTCAAGATCAAGCCCAACTTGAGCAATTTAGTGACTTCATAAGATCCTATCCCAAAAATATAAAGGGGTAGGAGATGTAGTTTGATGCGAAGGCCCTGGGTCCAATTCCCAGTAAGTATCACATTAAAAAAGAAAAAAAAGAAAAAGAAGATGTAGAGTTATCACCTGTATACAATGAGCTTGGTGGAAGAAAATAACTGGCAATGTGTCAATCAAAAAAATTTAGTCAACTGTCCCTCAGACAAAAGACTTCTATCTAGAACATACAAAGAACTGAAAAAAATTAGACCCCCCAAATTCAAAGACCCAGTCGAAAAATGGGCATCTGAGATGAATGTACACTTCTCAGATGAAGAAACACAAATGGCAAATAAATATATGAAAAAATATTCAACATCACTGGTTATTCGAGAGATGCAAATTAAAACAACACTGAGATTCCAGCTTACTCCAGAAAGAATGGCTATCATCAAGAAATCAACCAAAAACATGTGCTGACAGGGATGTGGGGAAACAGGAACCATTCTCCACTGTTGGTGACAGTGTAGAGTGGTGTAACCATTGTGGAAATTGGTGTGGAGATTCCTCAAAAAACTAGGACTGCAGGACCCATTTGTCCCAGCTATTCCACTTGTGGGTATCTTCCCAGAATTAAAAACATCATATTCACAGCAATATATGTCCAGCCATGTTTATAGCAACACAATTTGTAATAGGTAAACCTTGGAAACAACCCAAACGCCTATCAATCGAGGAATAGATAAAAAAGATGTGGTCTTTTTATACAATGAAATACTACCCAGTCATAAAGAGGGATAAACTGGAGACTTTTATAGGTAAATGAATGGCTGCACAAGCCCGTATTATAAGTGAAATAAACCAGACTCACATGTGTCAACATCATATTATCTGCCTAGTGTGAGAAACTGAAAGAGTAAGTAAGTAAGATCCAAACTGTACAACAGATATTATAAAAGGGGAAGAAACCATTCAAAAGGAAAGAGAAACTGGAATGGGGGAAAGGAGAAAAGAAGGAAGGGAAAAGATATACACAAGACAATTATAATACTAATCTTCATTAGTTCATCAAAAAGGATGGTTTGCACTTTCACTGTTTCATCATTTTTTTCACACCTGAATCTTGTCTGAGCACCTACTTTGAAGATAACAATATGCAATATATTAACCATTGTTAATCTATTATTTTGCTTTAATATTCTATATCATAGTTTTTATTCTTTTCTCATTTAAAGATTTTTATTCTAACTTATTCGTTTGCAAACCTGAAATACATAAAAACACATGAATACAAGAATGCACACAAAGGCCAGGCGTAGTGGCACACTCCCTGTAATCCCAGCACTTGGGAGGCTGAGGCAGGAGGATCGTTGTGAATTCGAGACCAGCATGGGCTACACAGTGAGCTCAAGGCCAGCCTGAACAGCATAGTGAAACCCTGTCTCAAAAAGACTAGGGCTGGGGACCTAGCTTAGTGGCCTAAGCACCTACCTGGCAAGTATGAGGTTGTGAGTTCAAACCCTGGTAAAAAAAAAAAAAAAAAAAACACACAAATACAAATTCAGCAATGAAATAGTTCTAGTAGGTATAAACCATCCAAGGGAATTTCCTAATCTTTTATAGGACAGTTCATGCTTCTAAATATAGAGCATTAAAACAAGTTTTAAATTAATTCTGACATAAAAGCAACTAAACTTTTGTTCTTGATGATTATAGATTAATATTCAGGAGTAAAAACCAGTAACATTTTAATCATCATAATCAAAATGTTTAAGAAATCTTGCGCTTTAAAAAAAAATGACATTTAGAAAGTACAAGTTTACAAGAGAAACAGCTTGCTTTGTTTGTTTTCGGGTGCTAGGGATCGAATCCTGGGCCTCAAGATGCTAGGCAAATAATTTACCACTGACTTATACCCTTCAACCCCATCAGAGGATTTTAAATGATAATTAGGTTCAACTCTTGGCACCTTAAAAGTCTCAACAGAAGCCACAATCATCATTTTTCTCCTAGTCATTATTTTCTGAAGGCAATTATGGAAAAAGTTTTAGTAATCTTTTCCTTTCAGTAATAAAAACAAAGAAAAAGGATCAGTAGAAATACAAAAAGTTGCTCATGGTACCAGCTGATCTTTTAAGAAGTAAAAATAATTCTGAAAATATCATTTTGAAGTTAAGTAAGTTACTCCATTATTTAAACCTTGGATTTTACCTGCAAATTCATTGAAATGATTTCCAATATCATATGCCAGGTAGTTGTATCCACAATATTCATAATCAATGAACTGTACATCACCTATATGAGACACAAACACAAAGATATTAAAAAATCACATATAAGATGAGAAAATCCCTATGCTATTTGTAATTAAATAGCTTCCAATATTTTGTCTCAATGTATGTGCTGGTTACATGCACTTTTGAGACAATACAGGGTTAAGGCTGTGAATTTTATGGCAATGAGCTTTACAAAATTCAAATTATGTCTCTTGATCAACAGCTTCTCATGAACACTAACAACCACTATATTAAGGAAAAACTAACAGTCACTCTTTCATATTCTAACAAAAGCAAAATATGTTTTTCACCACACAGGGGCATCAGTAACTTAAAACTTTCAGTTTAATTAGTAATAACTATTTTTTGGAAACTGTTAATGATTTTTGTCATTTTAACAAACACTTAAATCTATGAAACCTACCAGTAAACTAATTAGCTTATCTACATACAAAAATAAAACACAAATTTTGAAAGACTTTTATTCTGTATATCTGAAGCATAATGCTCTAATACTTGCTGATAAAGAATTTAACAATATCACCAATGTTAAGAAGTTAGTTCCTATCATGCTCTTCTATTTACCTGGAAAGCTACATAACTAAGGTTTCCATACCTGAGCAGCATTAAGGTGGTAGTTTCATCTTTTAAAAAAGACACAATTTTGTCTCAATATTTGCAAATCTGACAAATTTTTACATAAATCAAGATTCCTATTTTAAATTTTGCTACATATATACTATATTTCACTATAATTCTCCAAAGATAATCTTATTCTCCTTGGACAAATGAAATACTCCTACTTAGGGACTTTTAATTTTGGGTAGGGCTTTACCTGATAAGATACAGCATCTGTATAGACAAAAAAAAAAAGTAACACTTTAAAAAAAAAAAGTTATGTCACTGTCTACACCATGGACAGATCTTTAAAATAAAAATTAACATGAGTCACTATCTACACTTAGGTATCATGGCTTACAGGGGTACAAAGTTAAAACTGAACAGAGATGACTATAAGAATAATTTTTAAGCTGTGTATGTTTAGAGAATGTGTAACAGTTCTGTGGTTATCCTACCTGTGAATTTCTCAAATAAAACTGCTTTCTGACCTATAATCTTTGATAGATTTGTAAGTTTACATTAGGGATAGATTTGTAAGTTAAGTTAGGGAAATACTATACACTGATTATATTCAAGCACAAAAAAAAATTATATGACAAAAAAGTCATGAAAAATGTAGGGTTTTACATAAAAGCAACTATTTTTTTTAAAAATGTAACTATTTTGTATAATTTTAAACCTGAGTGAGTAACAGTAAGGAACTGATGACGTGCAGCCCAGTGATAGAGCACTTGCTAACAGACACAAAGCTCTGGGTTCACACCACAGCACTAGGAAAAATTTTTAAAAAGTCACACCTAGAGTAAAAAAGTAAGTGAGGAGGAACAAAGTATATTCCAGTTAGCAAAATTAATTGCACACTGTTACAATAAATGCTGTATTTTTAAATGTTGGTGAGAATAAATCATCACTGCAATTTAACCCCAAACTATATATTCTTGAACTCCCAGAACATTATTCTACAAAAATTCTTACTGTTAGCTAAATCCCTTTATGGAACTGCAGAAGGGGAAATTGAAATGGAGCATGTTTTAAAACGTCTTTTCTAGAAGTTATAAAGAATGAGAGGGTGCCACACAATAAAATACTTGCAGCCATGAAAATCAAACCAAAGCCATGAAAAACATCTCGTTTTCAAAAAAAAAAAGAAATTAAAAATGCCATATGAAAAGGATACTAAATTAGTCGACAAAGTATGATCCAAATTATTAAAATATGCCTACAGAGAAACAGAAACATACTGCATGAGAAAAAAATGAATGAAAATAAAAACAAAATGTTTCAGTTGGTTTTATTATAAGTGTTAGACAAGTGACTCTTCGTTTTAGTTTTTTAATTTTTTAGTATTACTTTTTCAGAGGAAAATTCTATTTTAAAAAATGAGATGAATCCTCTATATGAAACTACTACCACGTGAAAAACCAAACATGATGACGCAGAAATACTTCTCCACAAGCCTTCCATCAGGCACACCCCTGAGCCTCCTCAACAGTCTTAATACACCTAACTTGTAAGATTGCAGCTGTTGATTGCTTTAGCTCTTTAAACACAAATTCTTGTAGAGCTCATATCAACTGTTACAAGCCAATAAAAATACACAGCCCAGTCTTGAAGCTTACTTTTGCCACATAAATAAAAGCTTCAATTTCAGTTTTAATTTTCAAATTATATTTAGAATTTGGCAAATATAGTTAAAATGGCAGGTTAAAAACACGCCTGCCTATAAATAGTTTAATTAAAACACAGACCATTTTAACAAAATGTTTCAGCATGACAATTTTAGCAATGACTTTTTGTAGTAACATTAATTCATTAAAACTAGCCTTTATTTTTAAACGCTATGTTGAGTTTACAAATAATGAAATTTAAAAATAAGAAAATGAAGCTAACAAGATACAGATGAGGCTGTTACCAGGCTCCGTGCATGTGAACAAGTGATGCGATAAACCTCCAGTCTGTGCGTTTAAGAAGCACGGGGTGCGCCGCCACATGGCAGCAACAATGGCATACCTAATCTGTAGCAGATGAAGAAAATTTGGCAAACTCACATTTTACAAGACACAAAGCTTAAAAGGAAAGAAATTTTTTAAAAATCTGCATTAACTATTCTTTTTCAATGATTACAAACAAAGTGGAACTCAACCTTAAATTTAATCTTCTGCAACCAAGTAAAAATCAGGCTTACTGCCTTACTTAGGGTGCCAGAAAAATCAAATTACAGCATTGGAAAATGCTTTCCTATCAAAAGAAAACATTATTTCATTTTTCCTATAAATGTAGCTTTTGATTCTAAAATTTTCCATGAACTGAGGTTTAAGGGTGGAGGGCAATGAGACTACTCCCTAAAATGTTGTGTGTGTATTCTCAGGAGGGGAGGAGGAATTCTCAATTTGCAAGATTCTCAAGGGGTCTTTGGCCTCTAATAGTAACAATCCATTAGTCTAAAGCCGAGCACTGATTTTTGTTTTTATATAATTAGCACAATGACGAACACATAATGGGTAATATATGATTAACAGATAAAATAATTTGAATTTCCAAAGGCTACATTCTGGAGTTTTTAAAAACTATTTCCTTTATATCTTCACTAAAGTAATAAAAATCCACACACGGAGTTAAACTGATCAAATCTCAGCATACTAAAAAGTCTTCAAATTTCAAAAGTACTTTAAAACTAAAGACATAGTAACATTATTTATGGCTATATAATTTTATCACATGACACATCTCTGGATTCATTTCTTTTGTTGCCAAAGATAAAGAAATAAAAATGAAGAGTAAAATAGTCAATGTGTAAACCTAAAAATCTTCCCAACTCATTTGTTCTGCTCTTAGGCAGGTAGAAAGATAATTTAAAAAGTAACTGTAGTCATACTAATGTTAGCAAAAGTTTTCTCCCTTACACAGGGAAAGGTAGGGAGTATTCCAGTCTGGGAAATGAGTGTGTTGTGCAGTAGTGTTTGGTGTATTCAACATTCAGAATGTTGTGTCACACGACAGTTCTACTATATGATACACAGCTTCCTGGAGGGGCAATAAGGTACCTTTCACTTTTCATCATGTAAATCTGAGCAATTAATTCCTAGCACATGAGAAGGATGCAAAAATCTAGCAGAGTAAATGGAGGACTGGCAGAGAAAGCCAAGACATAATAAGAACATATGTTTAAAGAAAGAGAGCACAAATATTCATAAAATACAGAAGAAAAAAATGTGGTATTTTCTGTCATTCTTACCCAAATATATGACTGAATATAGTGGGCCTGAATGCATTTGTTTTTACCAAAAAAAAAAAAAAAAACCTAGTAGTTATAATTTTAGGTCACTCAAGAGTTTTTAAATTCATTTAGGTTTCTTATTACCTGTCTTAGGAGGATATTATCTTTTGCTAACCAGTAGTACAGATTATGAATACGGGGTTAAGATTATCCTTCAGAAAAGTATGGGAAACCTTCTTGGGTGATGGAAATGTTCCGTATCTTTTATGGGTGGTGTATGAGTTTCACTGAATTGTATGTTTAAGTTTTTTGTTTCCCTGAAATGAGACAAAATTACCTGGACTGGCCTAAACTCCTGTGCTCAGCTTCCCAAGTACCTGGAACTACAGGCACATTATCAGCCGCCCTGTCCGCCCTGTCCGCCTTGGTGTGCGTACGACTTGCGTATTTCACTATAATGAAATCCTGAACTCGATGTTATTCATGTTGAAGTGTGGAGGCATGAAGGTCACTAATGTCTGCAACTCACTATGAAATACATAAAAGTAATGATAATAAAATGAACTGATAAATGGAGAGATGGAATGATGTGATAAAGCACAAACTTGTCAACAATTATAGAATCTGGGGGCCAGGTACATAGGTGAATACACTATAATTCTTTTAAATTTTGTTTGAAAATTCTCATAATGTATGGGAAAAGAAAAGTGGATTATCAGGTATGTATACTCATTGATTTAAGATTTTTGTTTTGTTTTGTTTTCTTACACATTTGTATCAAACACTGTGCTTGTGACTTTGCTTCTGCTGAGTACTGGGGAGGCACTCCAAGCAGGCAGAGACAGCTACCTATGAATATGAATTCATTTGCTTTACACACAAACCTATTTATATGGTCACATGCATATCTTAGTTATTCCATCAGTAAATATATTTAATTTGTGTATATAAGTAAATATTTCTCAAGGCTAGTTCTTTAAAGGGACTATAAGGTCTCAATCTAGCATGAATATTCTGAGTCATCTGTAAACCTCTTAGTAAGACTGATCTTTATTTAAATTTTAAAATGAAACAAATGAAAAGCATTCTAAATCAACAATGCCTTACATTAATAGTTATATAGCAGATAACAGAGCCAACCAAGTGACTAAAAATGATGATTCGCCCGCTTTCTATTTATATTGGGTATATCTCCAAAGAAAAATGTGGTTTACTGTATAAATTCAAGAAAAAGCTTTCCTCTTTCACTCATTTGTATTTCCTTAAAGAACTATAAATTAGCTTCTTGTATTTTGCTGACAAACAAAAATATATATCTCCATTGCTGACACTTGATTTTACATAGTACCTCTCTTTTGGTCTGCTGCACACTGCTGAGGGTTGAACTCAGAGCCTCACATAAATGAGGCATGTACTCTACCAATGAGCTACAGCCCCAGACTTTTTTCCTTTTTATTTTGAGACAGGGTCTTACTAATAAGTTGCACAGGCTGGTCTCAAGCTTGTGGTTCTCCTGCCTCAGCCTCTCAAGGGGTTGCAATTATGGGTATGTACCAGTATACTCAGTTATCAGATCCTCATATGAGCTTTTATAAAGAAATGCGGGAAGAGAGAGAACCATCAAAAGTCATCAGAACAATAAATACTGACAAAAGCATTAAGATATGAGACAGCAATTTCAAAAGCTTTAGCAATTACTTCTGAGATGCCCATAAAAGATTAGCTGAAGTTAAAATACTGGTTTTGAAACCAGTCAATAAGTAATACTCCAGCTCGCTTCTTATAAGGTCTGTTAAATTAGTAATTAATTAATTTAAAAGATGTTTCTCAAGTCTTACAATTCTGGAGCAAGAACTACTACTTTTGGTTCCTTATTTGTTCCAAGTTCTGTCTCATCTCATTAAGTGTTCTTTTCCTACCTTTTAGGGACATCTCACTGAAGAGACGGGAAACCACTGTTTACTAACCACTGAATTCATGCACTAACTTTCATCTCTGAAACTCCTTACAACTCTCATCAACTCCAAACAGAAACCCACTCATCCTCCAGCAGGCTGAGAACGCACAGAGACAGTACTCCTCCTGTGATGCCTGTGGTCCTTGGGACGCGTGTATATGGAAACTGGCGACAAGTGACAAGGTGCTTACTCTTTGTGGGCACTATGTATAAATACGTATGTACACATACAAATATATTCTTATATATATGTATATACTTTTAAAATTTTAAATTAATCATTGAAATTATAGTTGAGAGAAACTAAAGTTGCTCCTAAAGACAAACCAAATTGTCATCTCATATTCGCAAGTCTACAAATATTTATAACCACTTTTTAACCTTTTTATAATCTGATACATTCAATGAAATGCAAGCTATAAACATAATACAGGAGTTGGCAAACTATGTGTGTTCAGGCCAAATCCAGCTCACTACCTCTTTTTGACAGTAAAGTCTTGTCTGAACACTGACATATCGTTCACTTATGTAGTGTCCGTGGCTATACTCATGCTGTAGCAGAGTTGAATAGTTACAATGATAACTACAGTATGGCCCACAAAGTTTAAAAGATGTACCACTTCAGTTTCTTGCCAAAAAAAATCCGTGAGCGCCTATCTTAGAATAACTAAAACTGACAGCTGCTAAGTACATGGACCATGCTATATCCTATCAGCAATCATCTGAGATAGATATTATTCCTTAAGTTACAAATAAACCAAATTTACGCTCAAAAATACCAACAGTATGATAACTACCTGGGAATTTGTCAAATACGCAGATTTCTCAGTCTATCTATGAAAATTCTTGTTTAGTTGGTCTTGGTTAGGACCTACGAATCTGCATTTTTCCAAGAATACTGATTCTCAAGCAAAAAGTCAAAACTCAATATAAATAGTTCTAAACAAATAAAATGGTCTAATATCACTTCTGTAAGTGACTAAAGTGTACTTCAGTTCCAAAATCTGTATTTTGACTTATCTTGGTCATAATTAACTTTTAGTACATCTATTTTTGAGAATTGCTTAGAAGCTTCTAGTTAAAATATACATAAGCTAAATTATTTTGGTTGGAAAATATGTGCAGACACTTCAAAGTGATCCTGTATAAATTTATTGAGTTTGGCTAAAATTTACACTTTTGAGAAGTTAAGAGTCTAAAATATACTACAGATGTTAAGGTCAGTCTCTTGGCTTTCATTATTTGTACCTCTTTGTACCTCGAAAGGTGAAAGCCCTGAACTCCAGTCCTATGAATTACTTAAAGCAACAAATAAAACATGTCTGTTAATATAATATGTGGTTTAATCAATTATTCTATGTGGAAATTATTTAAATCTCAAAAGTGAATTTGGCTCTTATATGCTGTAACATAGTAACCAATTAAGAAGATAAATAATTTTGGAGTCTATATTTGAAGTTTTAAAGAATCTTTTTGAGACCACTGCCGTAGACTAATGCAATGCTATAGTGTCAAATACGAAGCTTTTGCACATTAGACTTACTAAATTTATAGACTATGAGAGATGTTATCTTCTACTTATAACCAGAGACTCAGCTATGTGGTTCCATTATCCCCAAACCATCAGCTCCTAATTTGAAAATTGACATCAAAGACTAGAATAAGCTTCTTAATGTACCTCCTTGAATTGTAGGTATTTCCTGAACATTCTAACTATATTTTCTTAATGCTAATGTATCAATTATTCACACAGGAATGTGATTTTTTTCAAATGGGTACTACAGGTTCAAATTAACCTTCCTAACAGACATTATAAAAGTACTGACAGAAAGTGGGAATAAAACCCCACAATCTCTCCATAACGAACAAACACAACTACAAAAACAAGAACAAACAAATGGTACAAAACAGACATCTACCGATAAAGGGGTAACTCTAAAAAATACATCACAACAGTTACACTTGTGGAGCTAAATGTATTCTTCTATGCAGGAAATAAAAACTAAGACATGAGAGCATCCTTGAGGTAACTTTTGGCATGCGTGTGTGCACACACAGACACAGACACACACGCACAACTTTGAGCTGTTAAAGCCAAACTATAGCATAATGATATTGTTTGAAAATACAGGAACTTTTAATATAGATAGGCAACTAAATGAAAAATAAAATACCTAAAACAAAAGTAATCTGATTTTTTTGGTCCCTTATTTTTAGTGTTAAAAACACATTTGTTCTATGAAATGAATATGCAAAAGAAACATAAAAATAAAAATATGGAAAGTAAAATTATATTCCAAAAGAAATAACAGATTCTTTTTATTAGCTTGCAGTTAAAAATAAAGCTGAGTGTCCACTTCAAATGTAAGATGAAGTCCCTCACTTGAAAGTCCATTATATAAAATGTGTCATTAGGTCCTACACTGAACTTAACAGCTAATACATTGCTATACTGTGTAACTAATGTTCTTGTCTACAAATGGCATTGAGATTTGGTTACCAGTATACTATACTGTGCATATATACTATAAATATGTATTATAAATGGTCAATAATTCATTAAAGGACACTGCCAAGTACTTAAAGATTTTAGGGTACACCTGAATTTTAAAATAAAAACTGATTTCACCCAAAATTTTCAAGGTGATCCAAACTTAAAGATGTTAGCTCAGTATGTTTAAAAGCGTAACTTCTAATGCACATTAAAATATCAAATATAAACAATACTCAACCTTTGGCAGTGTTCCTTTGACTGGTTTTCAAGTTAAAGTTGGCTATAAATATTAAGAAATTTTGTATTAGAACAGCCCCAATCACAATAATAAAGGTCAGAAGTAGTAACTTAGTATAATTATGACCATGTTAATGAGAATTCTTTAGCTTTAGTATATTTGCAACAGCATACTTGTTTCCTGTGAAAAGAAACAGCTTCACAGTTTCAAGCATGTTTTTCTTAAATTTCTACTAAGCCTTTAACCAAAATCATATTTTTAAATGTCATTTTAGTATTTGAAGGGCATCTACCCTTTAGCAACCAAACCTCAAGCCACTTTACCCAATGATATAATACAATTAAATGTTTCTTAGATAACAAAACAGAAAATTTGAATACAATATACGAACAATCACAAAAACCATTCTAGTATCAATGTCTACTCCAACAAATATTACAACTATTTAACAAAAGCTTCTTGATTATCACTTTAGTAGATGTAACTTTGAGCAACTACAAACATTTCCTCCATCTCTGGCTCTCTCCTTAGCATCAACATATATAACAAGTCAGCACAATAAACAGGTGATGAAAAACCTAGATACGTTTGTTTCTAATACTTTTATCTTTCCCAACTCTGTCAAAAAACAACTATGAAAACAGAAATAAAGCAGTGCAATGTCAATCTGTTGATTTTTCCATAACCCCCATTACAAGCGCTTTCAAGTCATAAATGATCAAATAGGATTTAGAATTATATGTATAAACAAAACCTTTCATCATTTTATACTTAAATATCCAACAGAAACCACAACTATTTCTAACATACCAATTTTTAAAAACGTATTTTATATAAATATATATAGTATACTCCTAATTTATCACAGTTATCATGACCTTATAACCTAAAAGAAAATATTTAAAGGTTTTATGCATGTTTTCAAACCGTGCATTTCAATTGCATTTATTTTTTTATTCATATAAAGATCAAAAGACAAGAAAATTTTAGAAATCAACTTTTCCTTACTGCTAAAGGTCAAATACCTACCTTGTTTCTCATTGTAGATTATATTCTTACACAATAGGTCATTATGGCAAAGCACAACAGGTGAGCCCAGGTTGGAAAGAATCTCCTTCATCCAAGTCATCTCTTCCTGAAGAATCTGAGAGCTTGGGATATCACTTAGGAACCTTTTAGTTTCAAAAGAAGAGTTGCAGTTTGTTTATCTTAATGACATTTTTTCAAGTTTGATTAAGGATTAAAATGTATTTGGAGAGTCTTTTCCATTTAATTACATATACTACTGAATTAAAACCACCAACCAATGTATGAAGTAAAAGCAGTTGAAACAGAAAATCTTTAGAATGAGCTTAAACATGAATTTAAACTGAACAACAGTTAAAATGTAGGGCAGTAAAGTTTAAAAAAAAAAAAAAAACTATCCCTACAAAACTGGAGGGTAAATATACAACAGCATTAATTACTATTCTAAAATGTTTTATATTTATTTCCATTTTATGAATGAAAAAAGGCTTTAAGTTAAGGCTACTTAAAAACTACAAATGCCTATTTCAAGCTAGGAAGTGTGGAAAACAATATGAAGCATCTAAATTCTCAAAAAAGTCAACACATTATTGTCTGTACATGATAAATTAGTATACAAAATTATATTCATTAATTATGTTAACAAAAAACATAACTAGAAATTGAAAGTATTTGAGATTGGAAAGAAAGAGAGGTACATAATAGGAGAAACTACCAAGAGTGGTTCGACATGCACTTCAATATGCTGTATCTGTATCAATCTGATACAAACTAAAATGGCACAAAAATGGACAACTCACATTAATTCTTAAGTAGCACCAAAAGATTGCTATTCACTCTTTTCCTCCTCTTAATATCTATCATGTTATTTTGACAGGTAATCTCTCAACCTCTTATCTATCCATTTTAAAATATGCAATTGTTTTTTTTTTCTTTTTACAGTACTGAATTTACCTCTACAGTTGCTTTTCTACCTATATTTTCCTCACTATCATATTCTCTACAACTTCCAAAAGTAATCCTTTTATGCTCTTTTCAAAATGATACTATTAAAGAATCTCTTTTTTAAAAAAAAAAAGTACAGTATAGGAGTCAAAGGAATATGAACATAATAACCACAAGCAAAAGGGCACATAAGAAAACAGAAATATTTATTTTTCATATTTTTAGTTCTGTATTTTCTATTGGAGCATGGTGTTTTCTCCTTTTTATTTACCACAGTGTACCTCCAGCTTTCCCAAAATCTCACTAATCTCATGGATTTAAAGTGAACCTTGATGGCATGGATGTAGAGAAAAAGGAACTCATCTACATTGTTGATGGGAATGTAAACTAGTACAACCACTATGGAAATCAGTGTGCAGAGGCTTCAAAGCTAAAAAACTGAAATCCCACTAGACCCAGCTATCTCCCTTCTAGGTAGCTTCCCAACAGTTAAAAGGGACACATGCATACTCATGTTTACAGTAGCACGACTGATAACAGCTAGATCCTGGAAACAATGTATATGTCTATCAACAGATGAATGAAGAAAATGTGGTATTTATACAGAATGGAATACTACTTTGCCATAAAGAAAGATAACAAAGCATTTATATGCAGATGGATGCAGCTTGAGAACATAATATTAAGTGAAATAAATCAGACACACAAGCTTAAATATAGCATGGTTTTTCTTACATAAGAAACTCAAAATAGATATATATGCACATACACTTCCACACAAAAGAGACAATGGATATATAGGAAGTAGGGAGATGTTCAAATAATTCTGCAAATTACCTATTCCGTTGTTTCAAAAATATTTTACTATATACACTGAGCTTTTCTATTTATACTACATACAGTATGTTTCTGTTAGTTCATTGCAAAAAAAATTTTATGTTATCTGTTTTTGTAAGAGTCTTTGTCTATGTCTTATACTGAGTAACTTAAAAGTATAATACATACTGTATTATTATCATTTTGTTATAAATTTTCTTGTATCTTTTTCATAAAACAGGTACACCTTGAGAATCTAGGAAATGTAATAACACAAAGCTAAACTAAATAACCTTCTCTAAAGAATAACATTTACTTAGCCCTTATGTGGCCAGGCACTTTTTAAAGCACTTTATATTAACTCAATCCTCACAAAAAACATACATTAATAAGCTTTTGTTGTTATTTCTATTTGATAGATGAACGGAGTTAGGAAACTTCCCCCAAGGTTGTACAGCACAAATGCTGACTTGCAGAATGATCTCGATCTGGACCCAGAGTACTGTGCTCTTATGATCAACAATAGTGGGCCGGGGATCTAGCTCAGTGGCTCATGCACTTGCCTGGTAAATGTAAGATTGTGAGTTGGATCCCCAGTATCAAAAATAAATAAATAAATACACAACAGTATATTATGTCTCAATTCTACAATACTTTCAACTTAAAATCTTCCTTCGC
>RJWT010020807.1:0-17825 GCA_004365215.1 Cuniculus paca | reverse complement strand
TTTTGCCGCTTGCAGCCGCCATGAATGGCTGCCTCCTTTTGCTCTGGCTGCTGCCTTGAAGAGTTGCCCCAGTACCATGCCACCCTGCCTTGGAGCCAGCTGATTATGGACTGAAATCCACAGAAACTGTAAGCTAAATAAACCTTTTCTTCCCTAATTTTGGGTGTCAGGTGTTTGTCTCAGCAACGAGAGAAAAGTAACCAAGACAGGCATTGAGCAGGCAGAGAACAGGAATGCAGTCGTGAACACAGGAAGCCAATGAAACTGAAAACTCCTCAGTTTAGCTGTGATGCTTTAAGCTACCCCTGCTTTGTCCTTGTGTCCCCTGAAACACTGTATTGCTAAGATACACCTTTTTATGTATATTTTCTACTTCACTCAAAACTCAGAGAAGCATCAAGAGCTGATTAATCCCTGTGGAACAAAATGCCCAAGTTTAAGCACAGTGTGAAAAGTCAGATTTCTCAACTTGTGGTGTTAAACAGGAATATTGGGTTCCTTCCATCTCCTGAATTCTTGCTGTCCTGTTTTCTGGAGCAGATCAATGTATCATCAAGTAGTAATTTACTGAATTAACAAGTCTTAGACTCAGGAATACCTACACTAAGTCTTCTAGAGAGAGGATCTGCTAGTGGGTATATCTTTCCTTGTAATCGCCCTTCACTCCCCAGAAATGTTAAGTACCTGTGAATATAAAGGCTTAGTTAGGTCACTGTTGAAAATAATTACAAATAGTTCTAAAATATTATTTTTCTATGCTGGTTTTTCACTTTTACTTTTATTAGTACATGTTTGCAGTACATAATACTTACACTCGTCATGGGGAGTTGGTACATGTAAATAGCACACTATTTGTGGCCTCCCTTTTCTCACTAATTGTGTGTGGTAAGAGAATTATTTTCTCTTTTCTTTTTCAGTATCATGGGGATGAATAATGATTGTGTAATGTCCTGTTTCATTGATATCATGCAAAAATAAGACTTTAATATGTCTGATTTAAATTGTTAAAATAGTCTGGTGACCTGAGTAAGCACTGGGCTTACAAATCAAAACAGATCTCCTGTAAGTTCTGCCCCACCTTAGCAAGTCCTAACAGTCTTTGCAGGACCCAGGACTCTGCCCTGTAAAGTAGAGTTTAGACTCTCAGCAACAAGTTCTAATTCAGACTGATCTCCTGTGACCACCTGAACATCCATGCTTAGAAGGATTCTGGGTCCCATTTCTGACTACAGAAAAATCCTTCCCTGCTGAGAACATCTGCCAAGGGCAAGGAGTAATAAGACCTGGGCCAGATCTTACCACACTGGAACCAGAAGATCTCAACGTGCTCTTCCGAGTTCTGGAAGCTTGATTATCACCTACAGATAATTTGAATGAGGTAGAACAATGTACATATACATATCAAACTGAAAATTGTAAGTTATTCAAAAAATTATCAATGCTTCATATATTTAAAGTAAAATGAATTCTTAGCCAGGCATTGTGGTACACATCTGCTACCCCAGAACACTGGGAGACTGATGTAGATCACAAGTTAAAGTACAGCCTAGGCCAACTTAGTCAATTGGTAAGACCCTGTTTCAAAATACAGTTTAATGGGCTATAGCTCAGTGCAAAGACTCTGGGTGAAATTCCCACCACACACACACACACACACACACACACACAAGTAAAATGATTTCTTAACAGTGAAGTCAGCTTTATTGTGGCCGCTAGCACCTTGCTTATTTTTATGTATTTTTAATATTTGCAAATTCTGCTCTATCATTTAAAAATACTTTTTCAGTCCCCCATACCTAAAATTAAAAGTCACAGAGTTCATTTCTCTTTCCTAATGCAAACAGCACTGTGATAAAATAATATCAACTGGGAAAAAAAAGCTCTTTTTTAGATTTATCTCACATTTACAAGATTTTGGATAGTCCTATGTGTTTTCAGATGATCCATGCTTTTTTGCTAATAAGTTCAACTTATTGTCAAAAATTGTGGCAAACAGTATGTAAGTTTCACTTTATACATGAAAGAAGTACCATCATGTAGTTGGCATTAAATTAGGAAATCCCATGTGGTCATGCCATATCATGACTTGGCAATGACTTTATGTTTGAGGAACTTAATTATCATTTTGTCTCTTTTTTAAAAAGTGGCTTTTTCTTAATTGGTAATATGCCCTATAAATAATGTTGTTCACTTTACACCGAATACCATTTAATTCCCCATTATCTCACTTCATTAGCCAAATGTTTTGTTTAGGTAAACTTTGCATATGAAGCATATTAAAATGTTACAGGAAAGTAATATTCAGAAATAGCCTTGAAAATAAAAAGCTTGCCAAATAGAAGTCAGTATAGATGGTATGCACTAAATGTATTCCAGGTTAGTCCAGGGATGTAGTTTTATTATGATTGACCTTTGAAATGAACTGGGAACAGTTTTTTAAGTGTACTAAGTGAACAATGAATACTGGGACAGAAAAAAAAAAGACTAGGTAAGGACAACAATTAGTTTTTCAGGAAAAGAGTTGAATATAAGACGTTGGGCCAACTAAAGAGAGTTTTGAGGAATAGAAGAATTCTGTGTACCACCACCCCATATCTATGCTCACCATTGCTCTCTCCTCTACAAAAATATTCTCTGAAATACAGTGAAATGTGAACAAAGACTGCCTCCAATGGAAAAAAAGAGTTGTAAAGAATAGTCTGGAAATGGATGTGCACAAAGAAACTCATCTCAATCACTGTAACAGAAATGGCTCATGTTGTCAACTCTAAGAGGTCCCCTCAGCTGGAAGGGAGCTACAAGAACTGCTGTTCCCCTGAAAACAAGGGACAGAGAACAAGCGACAGCAGATGTCGTGGAGGCCTTCCAGCTTCAGCTACTGAAAATTACCTTAAGGAGCCCTTTGAATTACTCTTCAAAAATCGTATTGGAAAATGAACCCCTCTCATACTGTGAAATCAACTGTAAATTCATCACCTAGTACTGTAGAGTCATCCCACATATCTGAAGGGAATTATTTGTAGAGCACATTTCTCCATCAGTGGTGACCAACTCATATAAAATTGCATAGTGTTTCAACATAAACTTAGACATCACCTCATATACCTGAAACCATTTCTAGATTATATATAACACCTGATGCACAGTAAAAGTTATGCAAATAATTGTAATTAATGTATAATTATTATGTAATTATTAATATTGTAATAATTATAATTATTGTATATGTAATAATTGTATATTGTCTGTGGAATAATGACAAGAAAAAGAGGTCTGCACATATTACATCACTGAACACTTTCAGTTAGTGATTGACTCAGCAGATGCAGAACCCATGGGCACCAAGGGCCACCCGGAGTAGAGAGCATTATCATACTACTACAGCTCCTTGTTAGGCCTGTCTCTAAGGAAGGATGACACCTCTTACCCTATGATATATCAGGTTTAATCATGTGCTTAATTTGGCCAGTGAGGAACGTATAAATGGAAGTGTCAAGTAGCATTTTTGTGTAAAAGATGTAAGAGTCTTCCTGCTGTCACATGATTTTTCTTTTTTCTTTTTTTAGGAGTCTAACACAAGATATAAAATTAAATTGGAATATCTAAAAATGCCAATTTGGGGGGGGAAGGGGGAAGTATATCACAAATATTGCATGGGTTACATTTATACTAACATATCATTTGGTGTTTATCTGAAATTCAAATTTAATTAGTTTTTTTAATTGTTGTTTGTTAAATTTGGCAGCCCTAGTTTGGCAGGACCTCAGATAAAACCTTCTCTATTGGCCTGAGTTCAGAATAAAGAGCAGATGAGCAAGGCCTCCTTAGACTTGCAGCCAAGCTGGAACGTGATTAAACTGTGTGATCTCAACCTACCTAGAGCTGAGAGCTGTGTGCTCCTGAAATGCAACCTATGAAAAGTTGATTGATAAAAATACCATACTTTGCTCACTAAGATGTCAATAAAGCCTAAGCAGGAGAAGTTAGGGAACAACCCTTTTGTTTCTACTTTAAATCCTTCCCAGAGCCACTCTTCCCATTGGGTTTTATGCCTGTGTCTCTCAGCCATACTATTCCAGTGCCTTGCTATTTCACATTGGTTTGATCTCCCATTGTTTTATCAGAGTGCCTTGTGAATGATGCTCTGAGATTTCCTATCTGCAGCACAGGTGACTTTAGTTCCCATGAGATAGAAGTTTCTTCCCCAACTATAAAAACAAAATTCACCCATAGGATTTCTAGTTCCTTATAAATTCCTAGCTGCCACTGTCAAAATTGAGTGTAAACTCTAGAAATAGCGGACATTGCATGTGACCTATTTAGAAAAACTCACTGCAAAAATATATTCTGAATTTTTAAAGATAGTCCATATCAGAAACACTAATTTCTAACTTGACACACATGCACTGGTTTTACTGTGATTAAAAAAAGTAGACATGACCACTGGCCTCATAGAGTTTACAGTCTAGAAAGGGAAGGGATGTGTAGACTTCATTTAAGGACAAAATAAGAAGGATTTTGGCTTTAAGAAGGATTTGGCTGTTTTTTCCCCTGTAACCAATATCCCTGCAAATTTACTTGTACCTTCCTTTTTTTTAAAGTTTTATATCTGGCTTTGTTACTAAATACACATCCTTGTATCTACAGAGGCTGATGATTAAAACTTTTTTAAAATATTCTACCAAAAAATATTCTGCTAATGTGAGCCACATAATTTAATTTTTTAATGCCCCTTTAAACAAAATACAGAATTAGTTCCCTTAGGAACTGTATAATATTTTATTCTTGTATGTACTACTTTTTATAAAATATACTTTACCAAGGGTGGTTTTCAGTGGATTCAGGGCGGAAAGAGGGTTTAGCAAAACACACACACACACACACACACACACACACAAATCAATAAGTAAGGTTCCCACCTCCAAAAAGTTTAGATATTTAGATATATTCTCACAGGAAAAATTAAAACCAAATTAATTCTGAAATAGTTAACTAATGATATTTGGTACAATTAGTAAATGTTAAGACAGTGGTGAAAATAGCAGAGATGTATTTGTAGAGTCCTCTATAGACTCATAAAATCAGAAAGTAGAAGCTAATGTGGTTTTGATGGACAGTCAAGAGTTTCCTAGGGAATAAGGGAAGAAATGGGGTCTCTTAGAAAGGAAACATGACAAAAAATAATGTGTGGCTGAGAAAGAGGGAGAAATTTTGCAGTAATAAAGAGGGCTTCCCCAGGTTTGTGAGGGACAGCTGATAAGAGGCCTTGAATACCAGGCTCAAGAGTTTATGCTCTAATGATAATAGGATACAAGTAAAAGTTTTGAACCAAGTAATGATACGGTAGATTCTAATTATTATTTGCTTGGATAATTAATGGATCACAGCAGAAATTAAAGATGAAATCAGACAGTTCCTAGAATCAAATGATAATGCCAGTACAACACAATAGAATCTGCATGATAGAATGAAAGTAGTCCAAAACGAGAAGCTGATAGCTGTGAATGCCTATGTCAGAAAAACACAGTGCCCCCAAATAACTATACTGATTATGCACTTCAAGGTCGTAGAAGAACAAGAAAAATCCAAACCCAAAGTTAGTACAAGGAAAGAAATTACAAAGATCACTGCAAAAATTAATGAAATTGATATTAAAATAATGCAAAGAATAAATGAAACAAAGTGCTGGTTCTTGAAAAGAATACCAAAACAAACAAACACTTAGTGAAACTTATCATGAAAAAGGAAAAAAACAAACAAAATACCCAAATCAATGCAATTAGAAATGAAGAAGCTGAAATCATAACGAAATGAGTATCACCAAAATCCAGAAGATTATTAGTAACTACTTCAGAAACCTGTACCTTAATAAATTGATCTATCCTAAAGAAATGGATAGATCTCAAGATACATAATTAACAAAACTGAACAAAGAAGATATAAAAATCCTGAATAATCCAATAGCAGGTAATTCCTGAACCAAGTAGTCTTCACTCCAGGGATGTGGGGATAGTACAACACACACAAATCAATAAATGTTATAAACAACATAAGCAGAAGCAAGGAATAAGTATATGGTCATCTCGACAAAGGCCTTTGACAAACATCCAGCATCTATTCATGATAAACACCCTGAAGAAAAAAGGTATAAAATAATGCTATCTCAATCTGGTAAAAGCCATTTATGACAAGTCTACTGCCAACATCATATCAAATAGGGAAAAGCTGAGAATTTCCTTTCTAAAATCAGGAAGTACACAAGGATATCCACTATCAACATTTCTGTCCAATATATTACTTGAAACCTTAGCCAGAGCAATCATGCAAGAGAAACAAATAATAGAGATATGTATAGGAAAGGAAGAAATCATATTATCTTTATTTGTAGATGACATGATTTTTTACATAGAAGATCCAAGAGTTTTTCCCAGAAGACTCCTAGAGTTAATAATTAAATTCAGCAATGTATTAGGATACAAAATCAACATACAAAAACCAATAATACTCCTCTAGGCATATAATGAACTTACTGAGAAATTAGGAAAAGAATACACTTTACAGTACCACCAGAACAATTAAATACTTAGGAATTAACCTAACCAAGGTAATGAAAGATCTCTACAATGGAACTACAGTACTCTGAAAAAATGATATTGAAGAGGACATTAGGAAATGAATCAATACGGCCCTGTTCCTAGATGGACAGAACCAATATAGACAAATGTACTTATTCTCAAAACTGATATGTAGATTTAATATAATCCCAATCAAAATATCAACAACATTCCTCACAAAACTAAAGAAAACAATCTTAAAATTTAAATTAAATCAGAATAGATCCAGAATAGAGGAAAAAATTCCTGGCAAGAAGAGCAAAGCAGGAAGCATCAAATCCTAGATTTCAAGTAAAACAGAAAGCTCCAGAGATTAAAACAGCATGGTATTGGCACAAAAACAGATACTTTGAACAATAAAACACAATACAGTATGCAGAAAAGTGTCCAGCTGATCTTGGGCAAGGTGGCTAAAAACATGCTGGAGAAAAAAACTAACTTTATAACAAGTGGTGCTGAGAAACTGGTCATACACATGCAGAAGGTTGAATCTACATTCATATTTCTCACCATTTACTAAAATAAAAATGGATCAAATACCTAAATATTAAAACAGAAACATTTAATCTCCTTGGAGATAAAATAGACAAAACTATTAAAAACATAGGCATAGGCAAGGACTTTCTGAATAAAACATCAATTGCACAAGAAGTAATATCAGGAATCAAAAATGGGACGATACTGAATCAAAAAGTTTTTGCACAGCAAAGGAAACAACAGAATAAATATACAACTGACAGAATAGGAAAATTTTTTTGCCAGCTACACCTCAGACAGACAAGTAACATATAAAATATATAAATAACTCCAAAAAATTAGACTCTTTGAAATAAAAGACTAATTCAACAAATAAGCAACTAAAATGAAGAGGAACTACATGAGAAAAATTTTCAAAATTTCTGACCATTGGAGAAATGCAAGTTAAAATACTGAGTCCATCTTATCCCAGAAAGAGTGGCTCCCACCAAGCATTCAAATAATAACAAACGCTGGTGAGGCTCAGTGGAAAAATGAACACTTCTCTGTTACTGGTGGAAATGTAAACTAATAAACCATTATGGAGATTCCTTGAAAAAGTCTAACAGTATGAAGATGCCCCCAAAATTTTGACACAGCGATTTCCTTTCTAGGTATCTTCCCAAAAGAGACAAAGATATCATATTATAGTGGTACATGCATATCCATGTTTATAACAACATAATTTATCATATCTAAATCTTGGAAACAGTCTACATTCATTCATCAACAGATGAATGAAGAAAAAGTGCTATTCATACACAGTGGAGTACACAGAAGGATACATTTGAAATCATTTTTGGGAAGATGAATATACCTCAAGACCATAATGTTAAGCAAAATAAATCAGACACACAAGCTCAAATATCACATGGTTTCTCTTACATGAGAAACTCAAAGCATAAACAAAGAAAAGGGCAAAATAAAAGATAGATAATAGGAAACAGGTATATACATCTTTTGCAAAAGAGAAAGAGGGAGAAAAGTGATAAAAGAAATCAAGATGCATTGTGTACATGAACCAACTCCCCACAATGAATGTAATCATGTACTGCAAACATGTACTAATAAATATTAAAAATAAAATATTTTTCTGACATGTGTGGCCTTTATTTTTCATAGGACAAAATATAAATTTTTTGCACATCTATCTTCCAGCACCTGCTGTGTATGCCTGTGTGTGCATAGAGGAGAATAGCTGCTTAACCATTCACGGCACTTAGACTGCTTTCTACACAAAACTGCATTTTCACTCATGGATTGGCAAATTTCAAACTGTATTCTTGTACCTATATTAATTATAAGCGGCTGAAGACTCTCTGAAAAGCATACAGAAATAGGTAGATTTATCAGGAGAATAATGGGATGTCCTAGAGAATCAAAGAAAATTTAAACTATGGGAATGTCAATGATGCTGCGAGGTAGAGGAACTACCAAGACTTTTGAGGCTATGAGGCTGTCAGGATTCTTTTTATCTCAAGTCAGTGTACCTTCTTATCGATCCTTCCTTTTTGCTTTCTCTTTGTGTAAATCAGTTGATACCATTCTACAGCAGGAGCTCTCACATTAATTTACATTTAACATCTTTAGTTACAAAAGTGCTAAAGCTCTAACTCTACAACTCAAATGTCAAGAAATGATTTCCAGTGATGCAAAGTGACTCAGATTCTAAACCCTTAGCCAATCAATTGTGATCCAGGGCACAGTCAAAATTGTATAGAACCATTAATCACATGACAAAAATGTTAATACCAAGAGGAGATGTCTCTAGAAAATGTGAGGATGAGCCATCAAAACAGAACATGTCTTAGACACAGAGAAGACAATCTCAACCATCTTTAAAGTAGAGGGAAGGTATAACATTAACTAAAAGAACTCTATGAGGAAATGTTAGATCACTATCCAAGTTTAGCCCAATTGACGGAATTCTGACAGGCCCTCAGAATTTCACAGTCTCACATCTTTCTGTCCTGCCACCTTGTATTTAAGGACCTTGACTCCACTCTAATATGAAGATGAGAAACAAACAAGAACACCAACAACATCAGTAACAAAAATGGAAATGACTTGAGAATAAATAAACCTAAATAAATATTGGTCTGGGTGAGGAATTTCCACAGAATGGGGCATTTTCCTTCACAATGGCACTAGCTACGGGTTCATTGCTCTGCCCTGGCATGTGACAGGATTGCTTGTCTAATTGAAAGCAAGAAAATAGCAGAGCATGGCATTGGCTTCTATAGCATATCGGTTGTTGCTGCTGTAAAATTAGTTACTATAATAAGTACCGATTGTGACAAATGGGATTATAAAGTTTAACACATTGGTATAGTTGTTTCTTTTCAAACTATCAGTAGGATTCACTTTTGAACTGGAAATCAGAAAAGATGAATTATCTCAAGAATTTGAAATGGCAAATGTCAAGTGTTCATGTTTACCTATTTGCATCTATGTGTACTCTTGCGTTAAATCTTTTAGTTTACTGAAGCATGGATTTCAACTGAAGTATAAATTTATAGACTTAGGAAAACTGTCTTACATTTATTTGGCTACAAATCCTCTTCTCAGGATCCACTCTACCACTTTCACTCATTCATTTTGCCTAGGATATTTCCTACACCCAGGAATTTTCCAATGAAGATTTATTTATTGGTAGATTTGTGGAATAAATATTGTAAAAAGAATTCTCCAGTAGTATAAGCAAACTACGTTGAGTAGTAAATGAAGAAAAATGTAAGTGTAGCAAAATAAATGTGGCCCGACTTATTAGTCTATATATATAGATAATAGCTAGCTAGCTAGCTAGATATCGCTACAGAGTAATGGAATAGATATGAAAATAATGTTATTACAAAAAGATTGTAAAGAAAGGGCATCAATGAGATTGAGAAATTGTTTCAACATTGTGAGTCTAGAAAAGAAACAAGTAAAAGATAATGGGAGCTTTTAAACTAGGAAATTTATAGTCATGGGCATGTGGGGAAAGTTTTGAAGGAAAGATAAGTTTTAGAGGATAAAAATATATTTAAGTAAAATATCTTACAATATTTTACTATTTATGTTATAGCATCTTCCAAAATAAAGCAATGCTATGATTTAAAGTGCATTTCAAGTTAAACAACGAACAAGAACACCAACAAAAGATCAAGGCTAAGCAAATTATTGAGATAAAATCATAGGCTTTATGCTTACAAACTTGATGTGAATTTTATCTCTACTACTACCTTCCTTTAAATTTACATAGAATAGGGCTGAAAATGTTCCAGCAGAACTTTCCATTGTGATCTACTACAGTGAATAGACTTATACTTTGGAATAGAGGAAAGAATTTGGGTATGGAGTTCAAAGATTTGAACCTTTATCCCATCTCTGCCACTGCCTATGTATGTGATGTTGAGCAAGTCACATAGTATGTTTACATTCAACATTCACCCCTAAAAAATAATGTTTGCATAAAACTTTTTCTTTACATTTCTTTCCTGTACTAAAATTCTTAGATTGTGGTATTCATATGGATTCTGAATTTGGCTTTCGAGGACAGCCTCTCCGTGATAATAGAAGGCTGATGATTCTGTTGATTCCTCAAGACCTTATGAAACTAACATTTGACTCATAAATGGAACAAACCACTTTGAGGAGACGGCTTAGTAATTATTTTTCTTAAAGCTTGCAGTAATACTAAATAATAATCAGTTTGTTTAGTCCACCATGAGAATAGTAATAAATGACTTCCTACTATTTCTTGATGTTTTACTTGCACTATCACAATAATCTCTCTCAGCACGGCAATTTTGTCTCCACTGGAAAATGGGGCAATGCTTGAAGATATTTTTAGTAGTCACAACCGGAATGGGGCGCTATTGGAATCTCGTGAGGCAGAGACCAGGAATGTTGGTAAATAGCGTACAGTACACAGTCCCTTTCTCTTCTAACAAAGAATTATTCATCCAAAATGTCAATTGTTCTGAGCTATTGAAATTGTTTCTCTTTTTGACCTTTCCTAAGTCTATTACAAATTAACCTTTAGAACAACATGTAATGTAGTCATTTTATGGATGTTTCATTCATGGTCTTTACATGTCCATCCTTGCAAAGTTGAATAGCAGTGCTTGAAGCTATAGTTTGAATCTGAATGTCTCCAAAGGCTCATGTGTTACAGGCTTGTTGCTTAGTTTGGGGGCTACTGGATGATGGTGGAAAACTTCAAAAGATGGGTTCTAATGGAAACTCTTTCAGTTATTGAATCTATGCCCCTGAAGAAGATGATGGAACCCAAGACCTATGTTTTCTCTTTTTGCTTTTCCAACCTTAAGGGGAATCATTTACTTCTGCCACATGCTACCACCATGATGAACCACCAGAAGCCCAAAGCAAAGGGGTTAAGTGACCATGGACTGAAACCTCTAAAACAATGAGTCAAAACAAGCCTTTTTATAAGATGATTAACTTAGGTATTTGTCATAGTAATGCATGATTAAATGAATGATTGAGCAAATGATTGTATTATGTTTTTTCTGATTCTAGGTGGTGGGACCAAGAAAGAATTGAGAAGTGTACCTGCAAGATGGCCTTATAGTTCTGTCTAAACACACAAACTAAGTAATTAAATTAATTTCAAAAGGAGTTTGGAGTCAGTAAAACAACTGCCTTTTTTCCCCCCTCTACTTCATTTTTCACCTTTGAGCAGGTTATTTTGTCAAATGACACTAAGACTTGTAAGAGAAGTTAATGAACTTATTCAAGAAGTACAATGTGAAATCAGTGGCACAGTTCTAAGAAAATTAACTCCCTTAGACAAAGCTTGTAAAAATTGATCAACGTGCTAGTAGTGGTTATTGAAAGACCATGTGTTCACAGCTTTTAGAAAATCACTTAGAATTATTCTAAGAGCTTACACATATTTGAAATTAACATGTATTTATGTACTTAACTAGTCTTTTCTTCCCTAATGTTCAATTTTTAGTTTCTTCAAATTTGATTCATAGTTATACTGTCTAGAAAATAGAACCATGAAACAACAAATTTGGGCTGGTGATAAAGTGATTTGTATCAGCCAGCTCCATTTCTTCCCTTCCCTCTCTCTTCCCTTTTGTTATTTATTGGCATTTTGCTGCTTCAAGACATGAGTTTTAAATGTGGACTTTACGATGTTTGTGAATCAATCTGGAAGTGGCAAAGTACATCAACAGCAGCACAAATGATAAGTATCACTGAATTTTAATTTTTAGCATTTTAAAAAAAATTTAATATAGGTATGGAATAGAGGTTTATTTATTGAATCTGAAAAATTAATTCCTTACAGCCTTGAATGTATTTTGCTTTGTCTGCCCCTGGGCTTGTACATATTGGTGTTTCTTTTTTTCCTTTTTAATATTTCAACAGGTGAGGCTGACGAGAAGGCTGATGGTGCTGTTTTCCACCTAGAGGTGTTACAGAATTGCGACTGCATTCGTAAGCGGAACAACTTTGGGAGATGATTTAATAATTGCCTTTTGTTTCACATTCATTAAAAACTCCAGACCAGGCTGCTTCCTTGATCTTCATTTCATTTCAGTTGCCAAGCAAGCAAACAAAAATCCCTTTCCTAAAGCCGATTAGTTATCTAACATAGAATATCTTTGGTTAGAGTGCAAATTACACACCGCAAATATCTCAACATTTCCATGTTAGAAATTGGTAGACACTTGCGTAATTGCTGGAATGTGTGACCGGTCTGGTTTTTCTTGTTTTTAAAAGTAACGGATTCACTATAGAATGTTAACATTTTATACCCATTCAAGTTTCACTGTTAAAAGTAATTTTTATGCTCTTTCTTAGGTGATGAAAAATATCATGTTGCATAATTATCTTTGATGTAGCAAATGACCAGAGAATAATTAAGATAAAGATCACTATTTTATTATTTCAGAAATGATAAGGGAATCCTAAATCTTTGTCTAGTATGTAATTACAGATTTTCCTACTAATCTATTTTCCTCAATTAGTTTTAGACCTAAATATGAACTTAGACTTATACAGTGAGATTGTCTATGAAGTCCTTAGAAATGCATCTTGTATAGAAAGTAGACAGCCTGTACTCACTTTTCCTTGTCAAGGCAATGCCCATTAGAATTGTTGTTAGGTATCTAAATGTGGAGGTAAATAATAAGCAGGTATTGACTTCTGTTGAGATCAATATTAACATTTGTTGACCCAAAGAGGTTAAAATTGACTGAAGAGTGGGACAATAAATCTTATTATTGACTAAACAGCAAAAGTCAATATATGTACTATTATAAACATTTTTTTCTTTTGGCGAAGATGATGGGGTGGAGTCATTTTTAAGAATTTAAATGCATATAAACACATGTTTATATCATTGTGGTGGCCAATACAAGCTTCTTAGCTTATTAAAAATATGGCTACTTACATGATATCAATAACATACTTGGTTCATAGTTCACAGTGTCAACCATTCTCTTCCCTGTATGTTAGGCTCTCTTATCATGATTACTTTGAAATTAAAATGTGGCATGCACAAATTTGCATGTTAAAATTTTATTTGGAAGAGCAAAAATGCAGGAACTTCAAATTGTTTTTTCTCTAGAATATAGTTACGTGCACATTCACACTCAAGTTCTATATGTCTTCTCAACAATCTTGTATTTCATGCCATAGAAAGATTTTTCTTCCTGACTGCCCATTGGTAAAACAATTCTCCCTTCCAATGAGCTATTATATTTACTAGATAATCTAAAAGGTATGTTAAGATCAAGATACTTCTGAAACACATATTTCAAAAATTTTTTAAACTAAGAAATATATGCAACCTGGGAATTAATAGGTCATTTCTGAGCTTTTCTATTTACCACTAACCACTCACTCGCTCAAAGTCTAATAGAGATTTTATTTTTTCATAGTGGAGAAAAGTAGAAATGGAAAACAATTTTCCATTGTTCCAAATAGCTCCCATGTTGATAAGAAATCAAACTCTGTAGTTGAGCAGAACCTGCTGGGTTACACTAACTCTGTTTGTCCTGTAGCTTTGCCTGAACTGGGATCTGCACACGTGAATACAGCAAACTGTGGAGAAAGATGGAGCCAAGACATTGATGCTTCAGATTACTAACCCCATATTCTCTCGTGCAGGATGAGTCCGCCCTCCTACCTTCATCCTGAGTCTCATAGTAATAATGAAGGAAAAACACAAAAGTTTCTTTCTTTTCTAACCACCTCCTGAAAGACGGTACTTTGCAAGGAATATTCAATTCTATAAATGCTTAGAAATCTGCAAGTTAGGGATGAAACATGAGAGATGCCTTGAATACCTCACACTATGGGGTGTCTCCAATTCCTTAATACACCCCATTGTGCCTCACGGCTGGAGAAAGCGCTGCACAACCCATTTCCTCCTTTAACTGTGAATTTCCTCGCTTCTTTGGGTTTAGATTTTAATGGTTGAATTACATTTACATCTACTTGTGCATTTGCCATCAGCAGTCAAGTTCCAGCCTAAAGCCTTTACTAACTTTAAGAACAACTTTCTCATAAACAACCTCATTTAGTTTGTCTACATAAATTCACAGAAAAACTTTTAAGTGCAAGAGGCTTCATAGACACCTCTGTTCTAAATTGCAGGTCTTTCTGGCTGTCTTTACTGATTTTAAGAACCTCACAATGAATCAAAGCTCAAAACAAATCAGTAATTAGACTGAAGCCATTCCAAAGCCACTGGAAATGACAAACTTAGTTAACCATGGTTTAGATGAGTTGAATTAAGATTTTTGTGGTCATTAATGAGAAGAGTTCTCCAATAAGAACACATATAAATGAACTGAAAATTCATCTAATTGCATAAGAGTATATTGATGATATTATAGAAATGCAGCTGGGTCTTGTAGCAAAACTTTTGCATTTTTATTTTAAATTTGAGAAAGTACAACAATTTGTAGCTAGAGGATGTCTCTAGCTGGGACTCCCTCTCCCCAAAAGTTATATCAACTCTGTTATGCAAATCATATCTATTTACTATTTATCTAGTCTATTTCCATACATGGATGAAAGTTACAAAAATGAAGAAATTTTAATTTGACTCCTTGCTACTTTTAATTATTGCTTAAATATGCAATCTTACTGTTTCTCTTCAGCATCCTCTATATGTAAACACCAGAAAAGGGCTTAATTCAAGCATTTTGTCTTGTAGTCATAGGTTTATAGAGACCACCTGAACTGTCTCACTTGCTGTACTGACCAGCTGATCCACATCTGTCATGAGTGTCTGCCACTGGACATCCACCATCCCAAGAAGAGCAGGAAGTAAAGCAAAGTCATGGTTACAGACAGGAAAAATTATCTCAGCTGTCTGGCAATTCACAGCACCACTTCATCATCAAAAAAGGCACTGACTTTTCTCTTGCTCAAACACAGTTCCACAAACTGGGTCGCATTGTAAAGAAACAACTTTATCAATTGTGGTTCTGGTTGATAATTGAGGAGCTGTGTCTGGTGATGGCCATCACCTTGGTGATAGAATCTCAAGGTAGCACAAGGCATTATATGGTGAGAGATTATGTTTTATAAGTGTGTGCATGTGTACGTGTGTGTGTGTGCATGTGTGTTTATCATTTGGTCTCTATCCTTTTATAAAGCCCCAGTACTCATTTGTAATGACTCCACCCTGATGATATTATCTAATCTTAAACATTTAGCAAAAGTCCCTTCTGGTAATACAATAGTCAAATAGAATTTCTACTCTCTTAATATCTTTCAGTGAATCTCAGAGGGGACAAGCCATACTCAAACCTTAGCCCTAGCCCCTTAGGAGAATAGTACTATTCCTTCTGGTTCGAACACAAACTTGGACTTCTGTAAATCATCTTGAGTTATTCTAATTCAGTGGTCATCCACTTCACATGAGACTTACGGATTCAGAAATCACTTTGAGACGAGCAATAAACTTGAATATAAAGGTCAGCAATAAATGAGAAAAAGTTAGAAAACATCTGATCTATTATTGTGGTTGAGTTGTGAACCTTAGAGGTTCTCACATGCAAACAATTTATTTGTTGTATGGAACATAATAATAATTATATGTGTTTTTAAAACTAAAGCTAGTTGCCTTATTAACCATCATATGACTGAAGAATCATCTCATAATTCAATAACATTTATTTGCAGTGTTGAACTCCTCAATTCTAACACTCTTCAGAAGAGTGATCTTTTATTATGTGACTTGGTCACCTCCCTTACCTCACTCTAGTCCCAGCCAGTCTGCAGGTACAGTAACTCTGACGCATTTCTCTTCTTTTTTTCTTTTGATCCAGGCACCTAGATGTGAAATCTTGGATTCTAACCACTGAGTTGTGGATTTGCAAAAGGCCAGTGCTATCAGACTCTACCAAAGTGAAAAGCAATCTTTGGATGATATAGAATATCTAGATTCATATCTTTTCTTCCAGAAAAGCCTCCAGCTAGCAGCTTATAGATACTTTTCTTCGCATTTATAGGCCTCCTTTGCTGTTATTTGTTGAGCAGTATCATTTGTGGCTCTGCTTTGAGGAATGTGACTATACATGTGTGCACACACACCCACAAACATGCCCACATGTGTGTGCATGCACACACACACACACACACACACACAGCTACCTTCTCATAGACACTTTATTTTCCCCCATGAATAAGTACCTCATAGGAGAAAAATTGTTTAGGGACTTTTAACCAAAATTAAGTCTTTTACAATGTTTTCATGTTGTAATAGCTCTTGGTCACAAGAGTAAGTTGCATACATCAGATGTAATAATATTGACTGGTATTTGCTGAGCATATACAACATAGTAGGACTTGTGCTATAGGTTTTGTATGAGTAATTTTATTGAAAAGCCACTGCCCTAAATGGACAGTTTTGGTTAGGTAGTTTTAATGCCTGTGTCTCATTATTAGATTGACCTGGCTATCATTTCAACATGTGTAGTTTCCAAGCAGGAAAAATGGCAAACAATTTAAGATTTTGTCAAGTTGAAAAGTTCATAGGTCTAGATAAAAAAATCTTCAAACAACTTAAATTTGAAAGATACACCAAGACATTCAAATAAAGCATCAATTTAGGTAGAATGACAGTCTCCCTTAATCAGATCAAAATCAAACTACTTAGACTATAAGATCAAACTTTTTCTTTTCTTTTTTTTCTAGTTATGATGCCTGTGGCATAGTGACTGTCTATGTACATACTCCACTGGGTCACAAAAAATAATGAATTCAGCAAGTCACTTCATGCCTCTTGACTATGATATTCTTGACTATGTAAGATCCTAACACTATGCAGGATTTTATAATTGCCTTGTTAATAGATAAATGTTTTCTTGACATGCAAGACTAAAATTAAAGAAATATTTGAGAGAATAATAGTATTCTAGAGAAATCATTCTTAAAATTCATCTGGAACCAGAAAAGACCTAGAATAGCAAAGGCACTTCTGGGCAGCAAGGGCAGGACAGGAAGCATCACAATCCCAGATGTGAAATTATACTACAAAGCTACTGTAATCAAATCAGCATGGTACTGGAATCAAAACAGACCTGAGGATCAATGGAATAGATTAGAAGATACACCCCCAAATACAAACACACTCAGCCACCTTATCTTTGACAAAGGGGCCAAACATGTTCACTGGAAGAAAGATAGCCTCTTTAATAAATGGTGCTGGAAAAACTGGCT
>RJWT010020806.1:0-17852 GCA_004365215.1 Cuniculus paca | reverse complement strand
GCCCGGGGTCCCCACGCTCTCCGAACCCCCCGGCCGCCTCTCTCCGCAGCGCCCCGCAGTCTCCCACTTACGGGGTGCACCGATCGCTGAACTCGTTGGCTATGGTCTCGATGCCCCCGGCCCGCGCCACCGCGATGTAGCAGCTCTGCGAGCCCACGTCCAGCCCCACCACCGACATGGCCGGCCCGCGGTGCGCCTCCGCCTCCGATCTAGGTCTGCGTCCTGCGGCCGCCTACTCGCTCCTCCGCGCCGCGGCTTCAAGCTGAGGCCGCAGGGAACCGATCGCGCTGCTGTCACTCGGGGGATGCGCGGACTGCTGGCTGGTCGGGGGCCTCCGGCTTCCCGGGGGCCGCAGCGGCTGACAAGGGGCTCGCCCGAGAACAAGGCGGCGCCTGGCCTGTGTGGCTCGCTCCGCAGCGCCCACTGCCAGCCTCACTCGACTGCCGCTAGCTCGCACACCAGCGCCCAGCCACCGACCCAAAAGGGGAGGTTCCACTTCCTCAGGCTTATGTATTGCACTGATCAGAACTTTCCAGAATCTGCGGCATTTACTCACCGGCGCCTCCACCGGCCCCTCCACGTGCCACTTCCGCTTCCTTCTTCTCGAGCCTTCTGGAAAGATTCTACCCAATGGGTGGCTGGTCCCCCGGGGACGGCGGCGGTTGCCATGGTGACAGGACAGCCGCTCGGGCGCCATTGGCTCAAGCAGGCAGGGCTGACCCTCCTCCACCCCCGCCCGTCCTTTAATGTCTTAATCACATAGGCAATGAACCATAACTCGAAAACTCCTAATATTCATAATTTGCTACTGGATTGTGGTGTCTGATCCTTAGCCTCTAAAGTGAGGCTATGCGGAGAAGCAAAAACCGCCCCTTTTCGGCGATTCCCAGACCTGCGGACGCTGGGAGGCCGAACGACGCGTCAGGAGAGCATGCCGGGAAGCGTAGTCCTGCGTGTGGGGTAGGGGTGGGGAGACCTGGCGCCTTGCATGACGGGATGTGAAGTCCTGACCGCGGTGCGTGCTGGGACTCAGCTTTGTCTAGGGAGCGGCCAGTAGTCTGCCGCTTTCCCGCCCCTTCTCTGGCTTGAGGGGTTGTTTTGTTTGTTAGTTTTGGATTCATTTCTTTTGTTGTGTAGATTGCCCTGACAACTAATGCGTCCAGCCTTAGAAGAGGGGTTTAAGTGTATTCTTTCATCAGCCAGCAGTATGTTCTTTGGAGAATGAAATGTCAGAGAGTTTTTTGCTTCGTTTTGTTTTTCCCCTTGAAAAAAGCGGCTTTAAATGGGGTGTGATTTGAAAGGCTGTCCGCCGGCTACTTTCTGCTTTTCTTGTGTGATCTGAAATACGGCAGCTTTCGTTTCTTTCCCTGGAAAACTGTACCCCTGTTACCTTATATTTAGTAAAGAAAGAAGCAGAGAAAAGGCTGCTGGTATCAGATCTCAAATACCTTTTCATGTCTTTTTAAGTTTGCCTGAGGTCTGCTTGTTTACTTGCCTCAGGTCCCCAGAAATAAGCACACTCTCTGTGTTGCTGGAGAAATGCGTAACTGGATAGAGTTGTGTCCCAAAGTTAGAAAAATCTGACTCATGAAGAGTATGGCAGTTACTCCTTGTCCAGCGACACAAGAATTGTAATTTAGGAGCAAGGTCAGAGGCCCAGGTTTATATTACATGTGAATTGTATATGCCTTTTGATGACTGGCCTGCCACTTAGACAAGTTACCTGCTTCACTTAATTAAGCGTTAAAAAAGGAACAGTAATAGTAGCTATCTGAGGGTCGTTGTATTCTTTAAAAATACTTTGGCGCTAATGGTTCTTATATATCCTTAACACCCCCCGCCCCTGCATAGGAAAACATTAAAATCTGTGGAAGCCGCCGTTTTGAACAGAAAGAACTTGAGTTACAAAATGTTTCCACATAGTTTCCACATAGGAAACTACTGTATAGGCAAGAGGGTGCAGACAGATTTGGCTCAGGTTCAAACTCTGACGCTCGGTTCTAAGATGTCTTATATGAAGTACAGCATGCAAGAGCACTAGCCCTCCTGGAGTTGAACTTAATGGGCTTGAATCCTAGCTGTCATTCATTTGAGAGTTGTGTAACATTGAGATAATTACCTACCCTTCCTGTGTTCTGACATGCATGGTTTATGTAATGATAAAAAAAAAAACATATATCATTATGTAATATTACTGTGTTTAATCCTAGACGAGCCTGTCCAATAGAAAAAATACTTATTTTTGCTCGAAGTTTGGAAAGATTCAATACAAATAAAACATTTAGAATGGTAAACAGCATTCAATCATTTGAAGTAAGAATAGTACCAGGAAATAGTCCCAGAACTTCAATCTCAACTCATACTGTTGTGGATGCTAAATTGCATGGTCATGATGTAGTTCTCTTTTGTTTAATAAATTCACCTTAGCCATTTATTCACAGGACAGGTAAGTAATGAGAAGCCTGAAGAAGTACGGTACTATCTAATTAAAATGGTTGCCACTTTTGTTAATTTTGTTACATTTTATTACTTTAAAAATTTTTATTGCATACAATTTCCCATAGTATTTTTGTCAGTATCAGGAATTTTAGATCTGAACATTAGATTAAAAAAAAATCCCCACAGATTCTTGTTCTATATTATGGATGCAGAGGTAAACATAAAATTAAAGTGAGTTTTTCCTATCTGCTATCAACTATGTTGTAGTTTCTGAGTTTCATTTCATATTTGTTTTAAAGAGAAGATTCTTAGAATTGGAAGCAGAGATAGCTCTTAAAGAACAATAAAACAAAAAGGCAAAATTGAGAAACAAAAAGCCCAAGCAAAAATATATTCAAAGCAATAATATTCAATAGATATAAAAAGCTTTGGCTAGCTTCCTTGAAAGGAAGAAAGAGATGGACACAGAACAGATATATAAATAAACATGAAAGCGTACATGACCTTCAACTTCTGGTGTGAATCAGTATTTTGGTAGCTTCTGTATCCAGCACAGTAGCAGATGCTGGAGGGTGACAGAACTAGCATAAAACTTGTTCCATATAAAGATGTGTTTTGTATGGCTTCTCTCTAATGCCAGTGCATCAAGAATGCTCAACTCTCTGAAATTTTGCCCACTGGAGTCTTTCAGTATTTGCTTATTAAAGGATTTTTGTTTTTATATATTTTAACTGTTCCTTAGAAGTTTACTGGTTCTGCTAAAAATAAGAATCCATGAAGAAATTGTGCTGGAAACAGAGACTTATTAAAAGGTAGATATCAAATTTAGAATTTTAGCCTGTCTGCTAGCAGCCAGGACTTGGGGGGGAAGGGACCCAAAGATACATTTACAACAAATGTGCTAAAAACCTCAAGTCAATGTATAGGATGCTGTTCATGCTGGCCCCTCCAAATCCACTGGGAAACACTCTCCCACTGGAAGACTGTGCTAAGTAACATACACTGGCCTCCTTATTACATCAAAGCATTTGTATTTGTATTTGTTTCCATGCTTACAGAGGTCTTCCTCAGGCTCTGAAGTAGGCCAGCTCCTTGGTTCATTTTAAGCCTTGCCTCCCATAAAGGAAGTTTCTGAACGCTCACCTAGTGGTAAGCACATTACCCTTCCCAGAGGACAACTTAGATTTTGTTGTTATTAAAGAGAAGTTGGAGCCAACCCCGGTGCCAAAGGTGTTTATTGTCGGGCTTGGGCCAATCAGCTTATCCTTTCCTCTAGCCCATGATTCAGGGCTGAGAGGGCATGTGACCTAGGCAGCCCAATTAGAATGACTCCTAGCACTATGGCTGAGAATGCTGGCACTTGAGGATTATCTCTGACCTCTCTCTTTATTGCTCTTTTTCCTTCCATCCATCTGCTTCTCCTTTCCCCAGGCTCTGTTGTATGATGTTATAAGGCCCAGAACCATTACGATGATCTTACTATCATCCTGGAAAGAAAACTGACCTATGAAGGTGGTTAGAATGAAGGAAATCACAGCCAGAGCTAAGAATTTAAGTCAGTCCTGAGACTCACCCTACCTGTGGATTTACATTATGTGTACTATATTTCCACACTGTGTAAGCTAACTTGAATTGGGGTTTCTGTTACTGTCAAAAGCAAATAACCACCTTTGGAAGGTCTTCCCTGACCACAGGTATTACCTGAAGCATCTCCCTGTGACTGTTTGTTGTTATCTACTTACTTCCTTCACAAATGCACACCATAATGTTCAATGATATGTGTGTTTTACCTCTTCTCTCTGATTGTAGGACTCAGGAAGGCAGTGACTTTTTTTTTCCTTACAGTGTTCTATAGATACTCAATATTTGTTGACTCAACAAAAAATCATAAATTTATTAGGAAAAGGAACATTTATCAGGTTGCTTCTAATTTGTATTTGTCAGCCTTGCAAGGGGTCACATCTTGGGCCAGATAGTTCTTGTAAGGCTGCCCTGTATGTTGTGAAATGTTTAAATTCATCCCTGACCACTACCCCCTACATACCAGCAGCAGTGTCCTATTCTTCCTGTCCCTGGTACAACAACTAGAAGTGTTTCCAGACATTGCCAAATTTCCAGGGACAAAACTATGGCTGGTTGAGGGCTCCTGCTCACAATCTAATTTTGATTTAAGCCTAAGTGGTACAAAAAAAAAACAGTCTCATGATATATTTTTAGAGAAACTAGGGCCTGCTTGTTTTCTGAGACAGAGACTAAGAAATGAGTAGAGAGCCCTGCTCTGAATGAATTAGGGAACTCCAGTCTGTGTAGATCCCATAAGAAAGCAGGGTCAGCCATCTGTCATTTAGCCACAGGGCATGCACCTATTGTGGACATGTACATTGCCCACTCCAAGTTGGCCGAGAAGTATTTTGTGTGATTATAAATTATTTCCTCTAGAAATGTACCCACAGTACTTTGCCTTACCTTTCTTACTTTTGAAGTAACAACTATAATACCTGGAAAGTTAATAAAAATTAATAAATCCTTACCTTTAAGGTTACCTTAGCCACACTATTGTAGACAAAGAAGGTTTTCTGCTTTGGGCAGAAGTGTCCCACCAAGAGAGCTAAATTCATATTCCAGAAATAGATTCTTTCTTCTTTGTTTCTTCAATGCACAAAAGAAAAAAGGGAAAGGAAGAAGAGTTAGTATCCTATGTCTTTTCTATTCTGAACTATAACAGGGTAGATTCAAAGTCCTTATAAATAAAGATGAATCATTTTGGTACAGATTCTTTGAGTTTGTCCTGTTAAAAGGAAGCACTTTTATTTTAATGGGAAAATAATCACCAAAATATTGGTGTGTTTTTCTACAGGTTGGATAGCTTCTGTGGCCAAGATACATCTGAGTTTAGGGATATTTGCAACATTATAGACCCTTTGTTGGGTGGCGGTTTTCCAAGCAAAACAATAATCAATCTACTCAGATGATTAGGAGTGATAGAGTAAGTAGTATTTTGGAGATGTTTAAAAGACAGATTGCCACATGCAGTACCTCATTTGGATGTTTGTGGAGTCTTGGAAGCTTGGCTACCCTACATTCTTCCACAAATGGACCTTGAGAGCTTTTTTGAAAGTTGTACCAGGCAAATGCAGCTATTCCATACTCTTGGTCCCAAAACAGTCATCCTCTGTTGGGGAAGGGTGTCCTTTTTCAACTGAGTACACAAATTTAGGAGGCATGTACATGGGTAGAGAGAAAGGAACAGGGCACCTGCCCAGCTAGCCAGGTCACCTATTTGACCCTGCAGTCAGTGGGATGGCGGATGTCACACATAGATTGCTCTCATATCCAGGGATTTGTTTTTATTAGTTAAATTATTCTTACCTTATTTGTGCCAAGTGAAATGTAATTCCTTCTTCCAGATACTGCAAGAGAGCTGACTACCTCATTGCAAAATCATATCTTGGCAAAGATGGATATAATAACAGTCAACTTGTCTAGTGATATACAGGCCTAATATATGGAAAAGAGATAACTAAAGCCACACAAATTAAAGTTGTTTTGCTTAATTCTCTGACCTAAAGAGTAAACAACAAAAAGAGGTTTCTTGCCAATTCTGAACAGTGAGACACTAAAATAATTACACATGCCTTTTAAATGCTTTCTATACCAGCAAACACAAGGTTAAAGAGAAAAGAATGAAGTATTATTGGAGAAGATGTATAATTCAAACTTCCTAGAAAAACACAATTACTTTTAGAAAGCTGACACACATTGAGTGTGCCTTATCTAAAATACTTGAGACCAAAGTGTTTGAGATTTTGGATTTTTAAAATTATTTGAATATACATGTAATGAAATGCCTTGTTGGTGGAAACCAAGTTTAAACACAGAATTCATTTATTTTTCATACATATCTTAATTACACAGATTAGAGATGATTTTAATAATCTTATGCATCAAACAAATTTCACGGTGTGGAGTTTTCCACTGTGGCATCATGTCATCACTCAAACGTGACCAATTTTGGATTTTCAGATTAAGAATGTACAACCTGTAGTGCTGAACAACACCCTTAAACTGGCCATTTAAATTCTGAAATATAAATCACAACTCTGGTTTCTCTTGATAAGTTTATAAGTTTTTGATTTAAAACTTATTTCATCTATATAGAATATATTAGTCCACCTCATTTTTCGCTGGCAGAGTGTGATGGTTAATGTTGATTGTCAGCTTGATTGCATCAAGAAACACCTATGCAATTAGTAAAGAATACTTCTGGGTAGCTGGGCGTGGTGATACACTCCTGTAATCCCAGTACTCAGGAGGCTGAGACAGAAGGATCATTGCAAGTTCGAGACCAGCTTGGGCTACAGAGTGAGCTCAAGGCCAGTCTGAACAGCATAGTGAGACTCTGTCTCAAAAAGACAAGGGCTGGGGATTTCGCTCAGTGGCCTAAGCGCCTGCCTGGCAAGTGTGAGGTCATGAGTTCAATCCCTGGTGCTGCAAAAAAAAAAAAAAAAATAGTTCTGGGTGTGTCTGTGAGGGTGTTTCCAGAAATGATTGGTATGTGGGACACCAAACTGATAGGGCAGAATTGCCCTGAATGTGGGTGGCACCATCTAAGAGACTGGGGGCCCAGGTGGAATAAAAACAGAAGGAGGAAGCCCATGGCCCTGCTTTGTTCTCTTCTTCCTGGCCGCCATGAGGTGAGCAGTTTTCTTGTCCAAGCACTGCTGTGATGGTGTTCTGCCTCATCACAGACCCAGAGCAAAGGAACAAGTTGAACATGAACTGGAATCTCTCAAACTGTGAGCCAAATAAACCTTTCCTCTTTTATGTCACTTTTCTCAGATATTTTGTCACAGTGATGAAAAGCTAACATACAAAGGTTCCCTTAGCAGTCTGACAATATAAACTTTCCCTTTTGTCTCTGAAGGGAGGAAAAAGGGCCAACCAAGACAAAAAGTCAGGAGTGCATCTTGATTCCCTTACCTTTGCTGTTCTCTGCCTTTCTCCAGCCTCCCTCATTCCTTCTCTCACAAGCCTAGTAGCTGCTGCCACCTCCCAGTCTCTCAAAGCTCATTGCCTTTGGGCTCTTCTGTGCCATCCTTGAGCACAGAGGCCATGGTTGCTCATCTTTCGGTGCCCAGTGCCATGGCTGTGCCAGTGTGGCGTTGGGCCCTCATACTGTTGGCTGCTGGATCCCTGTGCCTCACTCCGCCCCACTGTGCCACATCTTCTCCCAAAGTTGGCACCAGCATCTCATAAAACAAACACTGTCAACTGTTCCTGGCCATGTGTAGAAACAAATTCACACGAGTTTAAACGACTGCTCCTAGAACAAAGACATTTCAATTCTGTAAATTCCACTCAAATATCTCTCACATTAGAGGCTGCATAGAGAAGACAGCCACAGGGCATGGGGCTTTTTATGGGGTTACCTCACAGTACCACTGTAAGACTGGCTGAGCATGGGGAGAATCTCTGGGACTCCCTTCTTTCTGACCACACCCCATCGTCCCTCTTCTAGAAGACAGGGGGATATCATTTCTCTTTCCCTGCTCTGCTCACCCGCTTCAGGTTTCTGAGTTCTTCAGACTTTTAGTTCTCTTTATTGATTCTCCCAGAGACTGTGAGCACCCTGAAGATTGTGAATGCTCTTATTCTTTGTATATTTTATAAACCTTTATTGGAAGAATCAAAAGATACCTCTTTCCTTTTCCCTCCTTCTTTCCTCTCTTATTCTTTTCATCATTTACCAATCACTGACTCTTCATTTTGTCTCCTACAGGTTCTAGAATACACTTCCTGGTCTACTTCTGCCAAGGCTCTTAAGCAGTGTATGTAGGTTCTGTTCTGATTTGAATTCTTTTTGACCTGTCAAGGGCTGAGAGGCCAAACCAGCAAAAGAAAGTCCTAGTCTCCTTACATCATTAGCTGCAAGGCTGTAAAAAAAAAATTGCCCTTGTCTCTTAGAAGAACCCACAACAAACTATGACAAATTGTTTTCTCTCTGTACCCTGTACTGCACTGTCTTGGATTTCCAGAGTGGTAACCAGCTTTCTAGAAAGAGGATGTGCAGTCTAGGTATATCACTCTGCGGGGAGGGAATGGTAATGCTGAAAAGTCTTCAGCTGGTTCAAAGAAGGTTTCTAAGGACCATGTTGGATTTTCTCAATAGCCATGTTCATAAGATTAATCGTGATAAAACCAATATGGCCAAACCTTTATGCTTTTAAATTTGTCTTTATAGATTACATAATTAGAATACCTATCAGCCTTCAACTTCAGTTTTTTTTTTTTTCTGACAATTCATGTTCATCCATTTTGTGTTATATCAAAATACCCAAGACTGAGTACTTTACAAAGAAAAGGTTAATTTAGTTTACAGTTCTGGAGGTCCAAGAGCATGGTGCTGGTGCCCTTCCACAAGGCCCTCTGGTGACATCACAGCATGGCAGGGAAACAGAAAGGGAATCAGCAGTGTGCAGAAGAGGCTAAGCAAGTAGGGTGATCTCACTTTTTAACAACTTGCTTTCTCTAGAACTAACCTAGTCACTTGAGACTCAGTCTACTCTTGAGAGATATCACTAATCCATGCAGGGGGTGGAATCCCCATGATCTTATTACCTGCCATTAGACTCTACCTCTTAAAGATTCCATGACATCTACACCGCCACCCCAGGGATCCAGTTTCTGCCACAAAAACCTTTGGGACACCCACTGAAACCACATGCAAACCATAGCATGAGTCAACTCTGCACTTTCATCAACAGAGTAACCTGGACGAGCTCCTACAATGAGGAAGATCTTTACTCTGTACAAGGAATACCATGAGGAATGGTCCACATCCTTGCCTTCAGGAGACAGAAGAGCAGCCAGCTCTTAGAACCACAGCAAAGTTAAGAGCCTGGTCAGCAATAACAGAAGACAACACTCTGCACTGTTGGAGGAGATGGAGCTGGCTGTAAATCCTGGCAGCTGTAACTTTGCTTGGGGCAGATTACTTAACTCCTCTGAAATCTCACCAGCAAATGCAGTTAAGAACTCCTTGTCACTCTGGTGGTATGGGGACTAATTGCTAATGTGAAACATAAGCAAAGTGTGTACTGCAAAATGGGAACACAAGAAGTGGCAGCTGCAGTTGTTAGTGTCTTGGTTACTAATCTCTTGGTCACTGAAGGATTACCAATCAATGAAACCATTTATCCACATTTCTTAGTGTGTTATTCATGCGACACAACTGCTTATGTAATCAACAGCCTACAGATTTCAAAAAAAATCAGATCTGCATTAATATCTTTGCAGCTAATTCTAAATTAGAGAACCAGATTTTAGAAAGTTACTATGCCTCCTTTCCTTTATGAAAGACTCAAAAGAATATTCTGAGTACCACACATTTTTAATTTGTCATTATCCTAAAAAGGTTAACTTTATTTTCTTTGCCTTTACTTCTTTGACATTGTTCTTATGACCTCTCCCCAGTGTTATAATTTTATAAAATGTATGTTTCTGCTGTATGGATCGCTATAATGATATTTGTACATTTCCCAAGGAAGTACTGTGGTATTGTGCATTAAGTGGACTAGTTACTCACTTTTGTTCATTCAACTCTGGAAGTCCCCCAAGTTTATTCATTCATCCATTCATGTAACAAATATTTGTGGAATTCCTCTCATGAAAAGCCATTATGTAAAAATGTTATAGTTGCTTTAAAAATCTTTTTTTTTTTTTTGCCTTCCTGCTGGAGGGAAGACATAATGGTAGGTGTAGGTGAAGCCAAGGGCTTAGGGACTAAAGAAAGTCATGGTTAAATCTCAATTAACATACTTCAATTATGTGACTCTGGGAACTAATTTAAGATCTTTGAGTTCCATCATTTTTATTTTTGATCTGAATCTCCATCATTCATTCAACAAACATGTCCATTTTGTATTAGGAACATCACCCTGTCATTTACTCAGGTGCTCTTGTTAAATGCTTGCCAGGTGTGTTGGCTCATACCTGTAATGTCAGCACTCAAGAAGCTGAGCCAGGAGCATCGCCACCAATTTGAGGCCAGCCTCAGCTACATAATGAGTTCAAGACCAGCATGAGCTACATAAGGAGGCACTGTCTCCAAAAAAAAAAAAAAAAAAAGAAAGAAAGAAAGACATTTCATTGCAACTCTAGGTTTCTGAACAGTAGTTCCTCAACAAGTGTCATCTTCCCCAGCACTTTTAATTTATATATTCTTTCAACAAACTTTGACTGTTCGATAAGGGCCAATTATGCTAGGAGGTAATGGGCTTAAAGAAAAAAAGGATAAAGACTGCTCTCTTAGTTACTTTTCTCCTTGCTGAGACAAAATACTCAATGCCCACAGTGAAGAGAGGAAAGGTTTATTTACTTCACAGTTTGTAGAGGTTTCAGTCCATAATCAGCTAGCTCCAAGGTAAGGTGGCTTGGCAGGGGAGAACAGTTCATAGTGGGCAGACCGTAGCAAAGCAACAAGGGACCTTAACAACATTTCTGCCTCTTTTATATTATATCTAGACTGTCAGGATTAGGGCATTGCCAAACCAATCAGTAGACTGATTTAGCCATCACACTCCCTTAATCCCAGCGTCACACGCTCTAGATACAACCACCTCTGAAAAAGCCCCACCTATGACCACATGAGGCTTTGGGGGGACAGCTAGACATAGCCATAACAATTGCCTCACACTCTTCAGTCTGGTTTGGCATTGTCTTAATCTGGTTTCTGTTTCTATACAGAATACCTAAGACTGGGTAATATGAAAGTAAAAGGTTTATTCTGACTTGTAGTTGGACAGTTCAAGATTAGTTGGACACATCCAGTAAGAGTCACATGCTGCTTTAATTCATGGTGGGAAGCGAAGGGTAAGTGAGCATGTGTGGAAGAGGAAAAGCTCGAAGGAAAACCCTGCTTTATAATAACCTGCTCTTGAGGTAACTAATCCAGTCCCTTGAAAGTGAGAATGCACTTGCTCTTGAGAGATGACATTAATCTATTTACAAAGGCTCTGCACCCAGGATCCAAACACCTCCCACTGGGCCCCACCTCCCAACACGGTGGCACTGAGGGACCAAATTTCAACAAAACATGTTCAAGTCACAGTAGGGACACCGCCCACAAGCAAATGATTAATGAACATAATCACTGTAATGACAGCTGTATGCATGGGACATTATTAGAAACAGAAGTAGGACACCTAACCCAGCCTGGCCCAAGGGCATGGGTGAGGGGGACAAGGAAGGTGATACCTGACCTGAGATCAGTAGTGTGGAGGAAGGACAGTCACCTTCTCTGCCAAAGTACCATGCCAAAAGGATGGACCATACCTGTGGGGGAAAAGGCTTAGTGTTCCTGACATGCAAGTGTCACAATAAGGAATAATCAAAATTTCATAAAAACAAATATAACACAGTGACACATGCTAAAGATATGTTTCCAGATTGTCTGTGAGTACTGAAAGATCAATGAGTCCCAGGGACCTATTTTTTTTTTTTGCAATAGCAATGACTCCCCAGGAAATTAATCATGATAAAATATAACCAACATGGACAAACCTCTGTTTTTAAATATGTCCTTACAAATTATCTAATGAAAATGTCCACCAGCTTATAACTTTTGAAAATAGTTAACTCTTCCTTATACAGGGTAATCTAGATGATCCTGATTCCCGTGGTAAATTAAAACATACAGGAGCTTGGGTTCATTCTTGTGGATGGCTGGCGCAATCTTGGAATAACACTGAGTTGGTGCTCTGGTGGCCTGACTGCTTCTAGAGGAGGTTGACCCACTGCTTCCAACACTGTAGCACTGATAAACACCCAGGGGCCATTCGGAGCAGGATCAAGGATGAAATTTGACTAATTTTCTGCAGGCCCAGAGCCACCATAACTGAAAACGTAGGTGGACCATATAAAAAGAAATCCCTGTCAAAGCTTTTGTGAGCTAAGTAAATCCAATTTCATTTGAAACTAGAGAAATGAAAGAGGAAATAGATTGTAGAAATGAGCATACTTATGCAGACAGCAGAAATCCTGAAGATGTAAATTTATTCTCTACCACCCAGGGGAGCCAGAGACTCATGAAAATCTTATACAAAACTGCCAAAGTTAAAAGCCAAGCTGAGGAAAAGCTGTATTTTAATCTGGACTTTTGGAGTTGTAGGTGATCGAAAAACAAGCAATCTATGCAACAAAACAAAATGATACAAAAAGGGGGGTGTGTGGAATTTATTGCTTCACATAACTTGGCAATTTTAGAGTGCATCTGGTTTTGGCTCCACCGTATCCACGGACTCAGGACTTGCTGTCTTTCTCTGTCCATCTCTCAGTCAAGCTCTGCTCTGAGTAGGTCTCTTTCCCAGGGTGACAAAGGGAACTTGAAGCTTCAGGGTAACACTATTGTGACAGCCTGACAGAGAAGAGCGAGTGGGTCCGACACAGCAACACCCCAATTGCCTTGTGTAAGGTTACCTGCCCATGCTGGTAGTGAGGCTCAGGAGTGTCAAACCTCCAGGACCCCAAAGTTGCTGCAAAATAGGCAAGAGTGGTGCCACAGAGACACGCGGGCAGACAAATAATAAGGCCTGCAGCAGCTGGGGAGAGGGGATTATTGTACATACAACACCTGTGCATGCTGCTGGATATCCTCTCACGTAATCTCCCAAGGGCCCTCTGAGCTGAATACCTTCCATTGTCATCCCCATTTTACACTTGAGTAAGACCCTGCTGAATTAAATAATTTCCCTGAAGACCTCTAGGAGTGGTAGAGTAAGTTTAAATATGGAAACCCTTGCTAGATCTAAAGAGGAAGAAAAGTGAAGAGGAGGAGAAGGCAGTGGGTGGGTGCAAGGCAGAGAGGAAACAGGATAAAGTCCTCTTAAGTAATTGCTTCCCTTTTTTCTGGTAGAATTTAAACTACAAACTCCCTGACAAGTAAATCCCAGAGAGTTGTTGCTATGGTTGATTCGTTGTGTCAACTTGAGAAGTTTAGAAGTTTAACTGAGAGACTCAGCAGGGAGCCAGGGCTCTTACTTTGTAAATATCCTCATCCTGTGTAAAGGAGGGCAAGGACATTTTGTCAGTGTTACACCCACCCTGAAGGTGGGGGTGGTGGTGGCCAGTGTACAATTTAATGGTAGAGAAGAGGCTTTGGGTTTTGCCCTCTTTTGCTCTGGCTGTTGCCTTGAAGTGTTGCCCCAGTGCCATGCCACCCTGCCTTGGAGCCAGCTGATTATGGACTGAAATCTCTGAAAAACTGTAAGCTAAATGAAGTTTTTCTTCCATAATTTTGGGCATCAGGTGTTTGTCTCAGCAACGAGAGAAAAGTAACCAAGACAGTGCAACAAAATTTTTACTCTATTAGAGGCAGAAATTAAAAACTGGTGCTGGGCACTTGATAGAAATGGGATAGGATGGAGGCTTCAGGAGTCTGGGTGGGACAGTCCTCATGCCTGATTTCACTAATCCATCCCTTGGAAGGTCCCAGAGGGATCTGGAGGCTGCTTTCAGGTGAGTGCAATTTCAAGAGATCCTTCTATCCATGTGGCCTTCAGGCTTGCCACTCATTCTCCCTGTTAATCATGACCAAGCTGCTAAAACTTGCCAGAGGGGCTTCACTGAGTTAGATGCAGAAAAGGTGGTGCCCACAGAGATGAATCTGGAAGCCAGTTGGGAAAGAGAAAGGTGACTGATTGGCCAAAAAGGGGACTAACTGTCCTTTGAGTATCTGATCATAAACTGTGAACAAGAGCTCTTTGGAAAGCAAGGGTTTGTAATAGGAAAAGTCAGTTTCTCCTTGAACTGAGGTGCGTGTTCGAGAGTCCACTAGGCAGCGGGAAATGAGATAACATTTCAAGCCTATGTGACCTGGAGACAGATGAAAGCTAAAGCCAGAGGAACCTGGCCTCGTTCTTAAAAATTTAATCAGTCCATGACTTGACTCTAGCTATTGTAGGATCACAGCCCAAGCACTACAGTAATTGGTTTTAGCTATTTGTATTCCTCAGCATTCTTTTGATTTTACCTAAAAGTTTTCAAAGACTATATTCTGTTTTAGTTGTGCTAAAGAAAAAATAAATACAGTGAGAAAAAGAAAGGCAGATGTCTGTGACCTGTATAGAATTGGTGGTATTTGGATGGCGCCCTGCCTTTTCAGTCCTATCCTGCCCTGTCATTGCCACCTCGAAGTGAGAACACAGCCAGGCGAAAGGACTCTGGATCTCTGAGGCTTCACTGTCAAACTGCAACTGGAAATCTGGTGGGGGAGTGGAGAGCACCCTTCTGCTTAGGCTGGAGGACAGGGCCGAGGGCAACCTGGGTGCTCCCTTCCATCCACCCTCATTTACCACTGTATCATTCATGCATTCGACAGTCATCGAGCAGCCACTGAGCGCTCACTAAGTGCCAGGCATCGTTCTAGGAACTGGATATCTAGCACTGCCTGGACACAATACTCGCCCTTAAGAATCTTATGTTCTAATCAAGAGATAGGGGTTAAAGATGAAAAAAGCAACAACATTGTGGTATGCACTATGAAGAAACTGAAGTGGAGTAAGGAGGGAGAGGGGGGCTGGGGATAGGTGTGTGTGTGTGTGTGTGTGTGTGTGTGTGCGTGTGTGTGCATGGTACTTTAAATAGGAAGGTAACCGATGAGTGGAGACCTGAAGGAAGTGAGGAAAGGGAGTTTGAGCAGAGGACTGGAAACACATGCAAAGGCCCCTTGGTGGGAACACTGTTGGCATGTCCCCCCAAAGAGCAAAAAGGTCATCCTCCTCTGAATGAAGAGGTAACGGCGAGAGTGATAGGAGTTGCAGCAGCATCTGAAGTCTGAAGGCCATGGTATGATCTTTTATTTGCCTCTGAGTGAAATACAAAACCATTAGAGACTTCTGAGTGGAAGAGTGACAAGGTTGCGATATTCCAAGGGTCCTGCTAGATATGGCATGCAGTCTGCAGCAGTGCTGTCTAACAAATAAAATGTGAGCCACAGATCTGAGTTATATAGATTGCTTAAAAACCTTTCTTGCAGTCACATTAGAAGGAAAAAGAAATAGGTGAAAATAATTTTTGATATATTTGGTTTAACCTGTCTAAATTATTCAGTGTGCAATTGATATGTTATTTTTTTAATGTATGAAAGGTTTGAAATCTGGTATGCATTTCAGTCCTGCAGCATATCTTAATTTAGAATAGTCACATTTTAAGCATTAAATATTTCTATATGGCTCACCAGATAGTATAGCACAGATCTACACTCTAGGGGCATGTGCAGAAAGGGCCACCAGGAAGAATATTCTTGCAGGAAGCATCTTGCATGACCCAAATCAGAGAGAATGGTGAGGAAAGTCGAGGCTAGGGGCAGAAGCACTACAAGAATGAGCCATCCAGAGAGACAACAGCTGCTACTGAGGCCTGGGGTAGAACTCACTGACTCACTCGCCCCTGCTTCCTAGAGGGAGATGGCAGGACTCTTGGCAACAACTCCGGGCTTGACATGTGACAGCCACAACAGAAGAATCCAAAGGGGACCTCCTGCTGGCCTACTTCTGTTTATAATCCTTTTCTCATCATACCCTACCACACAGGAGCTCTGCCACTGTTTTACCCCCAGATTATCCTGTAATACTTGACCATCCTTATCAGTGCCCTTCCTTGTGGTGCGCCCTGGGTGGGGAGCTGGGGAAGCCCTATCTTCCCCTGGAGGCCAGCATTTTCTCATTTCTGTTCTCGGCTTAACCCCAGGACATTTGATGAGAGGGCAGAGGCCAACCATCTTTCTGTTACTCTCCAGAGGAAGGGCTACAAGGCAACCCTGGGTGCCTCTCCTAGGGCTCCACTAGGACTCTCATGGGCTTTGCCTTCATTTACCCTTTCTCCATAAAACAAACAAAAAACCAAAACCAAAACCAAAACTAAAAACTATTTTTCTAATGATTTGGTAAAAAGTGAATATATTAATATATTTGAAAATTTTCCTTAATGTAAATCCTCCCCCAGCCACTGACGATTTTAAAGAATATAAAAGTATCACGAGCCCCTAAAAGTATTCTGAGCCCCAAACCCGACACCTTTTGGGCCTGATAGAGAATTTGGTCTTGGTCCCTTCACAGAATTACTTTCCTGGTCCTTTCTGTGCTTCCCCCTCTCCTCTACCAGAATAATCAGTAAGGTGGGCATTCGAGCCTCCCCAGAGTCTTTATGAGTGCCTTTTAGATATGGCTCCACAGGCTTCTAAGCTGGAGCAGGACAAACCTTAATTGCTCTGCTCAGGGTTACATTCTACAGTAGGTTGAGAGATCATCAATATATCTATTTCAGTGCCCACTAAATCTGCCTGCCTAAGTACAAACCCAGCCCAAATAATACAATGCTAGGATATAAAACAACCTCAACTTTGCATCAGAATATAAAATTCTAACAGTATTGACCCTTTTGTGTTTCCCTATAAAGAAGTGAAATGTTGAAGAGATACAGAGACAATGTACATAGAAAACATGTTTCCCTATTCTATGCAAACTGGACAAGGCAGTCTCAAATGTCTGGTGGGGTCTAGATTCTTTATTGCATTGCCTGGCCTAAACTGCCTTTCCTTCAACTGATATAACTCTTTCAGTACCTTCTGTGGTTATTGGGAGGTTCACTGGTCATTTCTTTCTCCCTCCAGGAACACTGAGAGGGTGAGGGCGGACTTTTCTCTGAACTTGTGCATGGCCCTGTGACTCACTGTCAGAAGAATGTGAGTGAAAGTGTCCTGTGTTACCTCTTGGTGCAAGTCTTCAACACAGTGCAATTTACCACATTGTCTTTCCTGTGCTGCACATGGTGGAGGCAGAAGCCCCTGTCTCTGAGGACAGCAGAGCAGAGCCCCCTGCTGGTTGCACATGGACAAGTATCATAAGAAAGTAAAGCCTACTTGCTTTCCCTTCCCCTTCCCCTTTCCCTCTTCCTTTCTTCCTTTCGTCCTTTCCTTTCCTTTCTTTTCTTGAGAAATCTGACAATGAAGCATAGTCTAGCCAGTAATGCTTCTATAATTGCACTCCTCTGTGTTCACATGTTCTCTCTTTTTAGCTATGCTGATAATCGAATCCAAGCCCACCACACTGGCTTCCAGTCTTTAAAAAGTTTTTCTTTTGAGATAGAGTCTGGCTAAGTTGCCCAGGCAGAGCCTGAAATTGTGATCCTCTTGCTTCAGGCTCCCAGGGTGCTGGGATTATAGGCATGTGCTACCTTGTTTAGCTCTAGTCTTTTATACTTTTCTAAAGTTCTTGGAGGGGGGACCAACATAAAAAGATAAGAATGTGATAGCATAAACACTATAACATAATATAGTGTTTATCTATATTTAGCATCGTGCTTACTACGTTCTATGAAAGGATGTAATCTCTGCTATGGTTTAAATGTATGCCCTA
>RJWT010020805.1:0-17830 GCA_004365215.1 Cuniculus paca | reverse complement strand
TGTGCTGCTGTTGTCCTCCAGTGGGGAGCCTCTGCTTAGCAGGGAGTGCTTCCTGAGTTTTCTATGGAAGACAAATTCTTTCGGATAATTTGAGTCTTCAGACAGCCTCCTGGGTAATTGTTAGAGGTTGTCAGACTGGAGTTGGGTCTGTAATGACTTTTAGGTTGGTTTTCAATCTATCTCCACATGTTAGCTTGATATTAAGTGCCCATTGCAAAAACTTGTCTGTGCAAAGTCCCTGAGGGGGACCCTTTCTGTGTGAGCTGCTCATTACTTGTGTCAATCAGGGGATGAGAGAGGCTGCCTTCCCTCAGGAAGCCCTCCCTGTAGAAGCACTGACACATTGCCCTTTTTCTTCCAGGGAATGGAAGGCCCCAGGGGGCCCCAGGGGGCCATGGTAAGTGACCTTTACTTCCTGTCTTCTGTGGCTCAGAGGACCAAGATTGTTCCTGTGTGTAGCGTTGGGAGCCTTTGACAAGGATATTATAGGATGCGCCCATCACCGAATGTGACCCCCATTGACTGGTGGGGAATAAAGTCACCATCAACTCAGCTTGCAGAAACAGGGGAGTCTGATGTAAGGCAAAGCTCCTTCGCAGACGCACTATAGATGAATAAGTGTGCACAGTTAATGCCCTGCATTTGACTGACATTCCTCGGCATGAGGGATCAATGTGCAAGAGAGTGAAGCTTTTAATGAGAGTAGGAAAAAACTTTGTATCTATTCCTTTCATTTAGAAAATCTGGAAGAGTAAAATGCTAGACCAAGTAGGGACTGAACCAGGGGCCTGGCAAAGTAGTACCTAGGTCCTCCATAACTTCTACAAAGAGAAGAGCTTTGTGGAAACTATGGTGAAAACCTTAACCCTAAAAATCTTATTCATCAGGGGGAGCCAGGAAATCCTGGACCTCAAGGTGCACAGGGAGCTGAAGGATTACAAGGCCCACAGGTATGTTGAATTATTCCCTAAATATTGGTAAATAATGTGAAAGTATTCTGATGGAAAGGCAAGTGGCTTTGAATAAAAATCAGTAATAGAGAGATTCTTAATCTGCACCCCTTCATACTATATTCTGCATTTCTCATAATAGGGGAGGGTGTAATTTTGTTCTATCAAACTGTGCCAACATTTACAGCTCACTAATCTGCCTTTCCAGAGGAAAGATGTGCTCTTCTGATCACCTGGTATTGTATCTGAATGTCAGGAATACTGAATTATTCATATCATACTATTATATTAGTAATTAACATTAACACCAGCAAATTGGATTTCTATAACTGAGGTCCTGTACATAGACTCCCACAAGGAAAGTCAGTCAAGAGCTAGAAACTATTATTTAGTATTCCTAACCCTAAAATCAAGGGAACATCATCTTTGTAATACTATTGATAGTGATTTATGAGCCATTTGCATTTTTTATGGTCACATCATTAGTGATAGGGAACCAGAAGTTAGAGCAACTCTCGTGCTCTATTCCATGCCAGAGCGAAGATGTGGTCATCCCTAGACAAGGGCTTTATTACAGATGGGTATTTAGTAACTTTATGGAGCACACACTATATGAAGTTCACCTGAAGCCTGGACTTGTCCGAGGGGTCTGTGTAGATGCACCTATTCTAAGACTTCCTGGAAGCTCATTTTTCTCCTAGAATGCTCCAGGTCATTACTACTAAACTGGAATTTGAGATTCTCTTGAATGGTTTTGGGGTCCTGAATAAAGCCATAAACTCCCATGTTTTGTGGATTGAGTTGCCATAGAAACAACTCAGGTCCATTCACAGTCTTTGGTGGGTAGAAGTGGGGTAACAGCTACCTCAGATACTCCAGGCTCCTTTGGATGCCAACGCCATGAATCAAGGCTTGCTCAGTGGTCCCTGGGGGCCAGCGGCCATTTCTCAGCTGGTGCTTTGGTTGTGAGGAGCATTCTCTTGAGTTTTCTCTTCTACAGTGTCAAAGAGCTATATGAGGACTGTGTATACATTTCATGGCAAATGTAGCAGGAAAATACATTTTGATTCTTCTGGCTGAAGTTTGATTCTTGAAACAACTTTACTTTCTAGTTTATGCATTGATAAGCGTTTTGGCCCAGGTAGCCATCTTTCTAAGGAGTCCATTTGACAGTTGTCTGTATCTGGCTTTTTCTATGGGCTTTACTTTTCTTCTTTGGTGTATTTTTACTTCTTTCTGTAGGAGAAGGATGAGGGTCCTATGCCCAGCCATGGGATTCCTTAGTAAGGTCTGCACACTGAGTGTGGCTCTACTCTCAGTTACTCAACTAATGTAGGTAAACTTCAGAGTTAGAAGACTGTGTGCAGGGTTGGATCACTGCTTTTCCTCTGGAGGTGGGAGGGTCAAAAGCACTAACCAAGAAAGGAAATTTCATTGACATCATTGCCTTTTATTCCCTTCATTACCGCATAAGGGGTTGAGTGGAAATCCTGGCAGGAAAGGAGAAAAAGGAAGCCAGGGGCACAAAGGACCTCAGGTGAGTGACACAGTGACATTAGGGTTAATGCCTCCCAACCTTTACTTTCTCCTTATTGCAAAACACATTCAAATGTAGTTTATATGATATTATTGATGCAGAAATAATTCTTTTCTGAATTACTATGGGTCAGATCTTTAGCCTAGCTCATTGTCCCTTTACCTGGCTGAAATGCTCTCCTTTCTACATCACTGGGATTTTACTCTAAAGGCACAGACCCACTTCATCAACTTCATGAAAGTTTGGAAGGAAACACATATGCTGAATCATGACCATTTCTCCTGAAACCTGGGACATCATTCTACTTTGTAACTTGTAAAAATGATGTGTGCCTTGCGCATGTATCTCTGTTAGCTACAGATACATGAGGCTGACTGTGCAAAGACCCCTTGCCACCCAAATCATTTTGATTCCTAAGTCTGTTCTTGAGGTCATCATCTGAATCTGTTTCTCTAGTGAGTAATGAGAGTTGGGATGGTGAGGGATTTGTATGAAACATTTTCTGAATCTATTCGGTGATTTACTCACTTGCGAGGGCAGAGGATGCCTGGTTTGCTCAGGTATCCTCCTCATGGGTGCGTGGAGGACTCTTTCATCCATTTTTATGTTGGGAAACTGAACTATATCATGCATAGCCACATGGATGTATCTGTGGTGCCATGTGCAAAGCTGGCAGCAACAAAATGTTTTGTTCTAATGGAATCAGTGCCTTGTAGCAAGTTCCCCACATTTGGAAACAGCAGCAGGGCAGCCCCATGTGGATGAGCGAGGGCCAGGCGGGTGCAAGCCCATGGTCTTTTAGCTAGAACTGGAGCCCAAGTCACGCAACTCGGCCAGATAGCTCACTCCTCCGGGTGGCTGTAGCTCTCTCCTTAAGGAGGCATCAAGGGGCTATTGGGAATGAGAAAAAGAAAAGTAAAACATTTCCAGTGGTTTTCTAAGAATTGCTGTGGCACTTTTGTTTTATTTTCATTAGTTAATTAGTTAATTAATGGTCATGGGGAATGAACCCAGGACTTTCACACAGAGCTACATCCCCAACCCTTTTTTAATACTTGATTTTGAGACACGGTCTCACTAAGCTGCTAAGTTGCCCAGGCTGACTTTGAACTTGCAATCTTTTTGCCTCAGCCTTCCAGAGTGACAGCCTTACAGATGTGGCCACCATGCTGACTTGCAGCGTTAACTTTGGCATCAGCCCCTTTTTTTGATTTTCAGGGTTCTTTTGGGATGATGGGACCTGAAGGAAGCATTGGAAGACCTGGACCTTTGGGGAGAAAGGTAAATGTTGCTTTAAAATACTGAGACTGTAAGTACCTGTGTCTTCTCCCTGATTTTCATATTAATTCCTCATAGGAATGAATCCAACCACCATCAGCACATCATGAGCATTCCAATAATACCTTTTCTTTCTTTTATCGAACAAAGAATTTTTAACTGCTTAGCTTTCCAGAAAGAAAGCTGCCCCCTGTTTTCCTAGGAGTAATGGTGATTTTGCTCATCATGAAATTTTGCTGACACATCTCTACCATTCCCTGATTACTAAATTCAGGAATGTGCTTGTTAGCTGAGTTGGGTAGGGCAGGGGATGGCAGAACTCAGACTTGTTTGTGTGAGCAGCTATATCTATCTAACTCAGCCCACCACATCTGAGGTGGCTCTGTTGGATATTGTCAGAGAGCAAACAGCCCCATCAGAATCTGACTCCCCTGCTTAAACTCTTTCATGGCCCAGGTTTTGAGATCCTGGGGTCTGTGCAGTTACAGAGGTCTCACTGAGAGGGGCCTCTGCCTGGTTCAATTCTGTGCTGCCAAGGTCTTGAAACTCATAATCTCTGAGCAAAGGGCCTAAGTTTTCCTTTTACACTGAGCCCAGCAAACTATGTAGACAGGTTTTCTTTCCACCTCTGCCCTTGGGAAAATCTCCAAACTTTAAGATGGTAATAAGATCAATAAGTTCTGGGGAGCTAATATATACGGCATGGTGACTATAGTTCATAATATTTTATTGTGCACTTGAAATTTTGCTAAGAGAGTAGGTCTTAAACGTTCTTCCCATGGAGCACACACACTAAAGAATGTTAAGTTGAGGCAATAGCTATGCTAACTAACTTGGTAATTATGTCACAAGATGTATACATATCATATTGCATGCCTTAACATGTTCATTACGGGGCTGTAAGTGACATGGTTTTCTGCTGGGGGGATCTGAATCACTGGTGGTTCATGCACGACTGTCCAGTTAGGCAACATGGGACAGTCTTAACTGGTGGAACAGGCCATGTGATGAGCCGGCCATGCACATATGACTGGTGGTATAAACCAGTGGAAATGTGTAAAATGCGCATAATTTTAGTCAGTTATCTATCAATAAAGCTGAAGGGGTGGAGAAATAGCTTCCAGGCCCTTTGCTATCTGTACTGTTTAATTCTAAGGCTTCTCAGCTTGTCCCCACACCCCCAAGCCTGGCGTACCTCTGCCAATGTCTTCCTCCACCTGGAGCCTATTCACCTGCCCCAGCTCCTTCCCCTGGCTCACACAACATCCTTTGGGCCTCAGCTTCGCTGCTCCTTTCCTTTGTCACTGGCTAGCGTGGATCCTTGCTTTAGTGACAATGGAAATGAAAACTAAAGCAATAGTATAAATTTATAGGCAAAAGTTTTAAATAAAAAGTGAGAGAAAATAGTAGAAGACTTCAACCTTAGGAGCTGACAGATATCAAGCTGGGCCCTATATAAAAGGAAGTAAGAGAAATAAGGAAATATCTCCATCTTGGGTAGCTGGAGGGCCCACACTCTGATGAAGAGGATCAGACTGGCCAATTAATGAAGAACAGGATCGATTTTATGGGGTGCTATGATGGGCTAGGGTTCAATCATTATTTCAGTCCCAAACTTGGGAGGAAGCCTCATGACCTGAGGGACAGTTCAGTTCTCATGAGGTAGGTGTTGTTTCTCTGCAGGAATCCAAGGTGACCCTTGGTGTAGAACAGTGTAGACCTCTGGGTGTAATTGAATGTCCCTGTAAGTTTCTAGACAAAATGAAGATCAAGTTTCTGTCAGGTTTGAACTATCTCCCCAGTCTCACAAGTCTGATTTTGACCCTGTCCCCTGCCCTTCCTGCCATTGCATGGCACACTTTATCACACACTATTATAATTTCCTATATAGTTATTTGTCTTTCTAAATTTCGAGTGGGGTGGGGAGTAAATTTAGGGCTAATAAATCCCACTTTGCCAGCTTTTAGATAAACACTCCCTAAGTGACTAGTATGCCTATCTGTAGTACTCAGAAGGATTTGACACAGAGTTTTACAAAATGCAGATCGTTTTGTTTTTCTTTTAGTTACTTATTGGGCATTTATAGGCCCAAGGGTAGAGTCATGATTTTTAGCAAAATCTGTGTGTATTAGTCACTTTCTTATCACACAAACAAAATATTTGGAGAACAGGTTTATTTGGCTTATAGTTTCAGTGGGTTAAGCCCATGGTTAGCTGGCTCTAAGGAATAGCATGGTAGATGAGAATGATGGAAGAAAGCTGCTCACCCCATAGTGGCCAGGAAGCAAAGAGAGAGAAAGAAGGAAGATCCAGTGACAAGAACACAGCCTTCCAGGTCTTGCCCCCAGTGATCTATCTCCAACCAGACCCCGCATTCTAACAGCATATTCAGGTATGAGCTCATCAATGGATTAATCCACTGATGAAGCTACTGTCCCCATGATTTAATAACCTTCCAAAATTCCTGCCTCTGAAAACACAAGGCATTGGGGTATAAACCATAACTCTCTCTGCTTCAGAAGAAAACACAAACTGTGCTTTTAATACTAAAGGACCTCGTCCTTTCTGTTAGGTTCGAACTATCTCCCCAGTTTCACCAGTCTGATTTTGATCCTGTCCCCTACCCTTTCCTTCCATAACACCACAAGCTTTACCACACACTATTATAATTTCCTATATAGTTATTTGTCTTTCTAAACTAGGCTGTGCTTGATGAGGGCAGGACCATACTTATCATATTCAATAGTTTATTTTTCATGAAAATAATATAGGAAAAATAAAACTCCCAGCCTGTTAGATGGCAAATGTGCCAAGTTCGTGGTCTCACATTGAGGAAAGAAGTTACAAACTAAAGGAGGAAGTTAGGAGAGTTTTATTAGAAATAAGGAGAAGAATAGCTCCTGTATTTACAAGAGGGGATGCCTGTGGTTTAGCCATTGAGGCCCTTTGTCAGGGATAATTCATGCAGCAAAATCACAAGATGGTCAAACTACAATCAACCTATAGGATTACTAGTATAGTTGCTTAGCTAGTATTGATCCATTAGGGAAATGACTCATGTAGCAAGAGTACATGGAAAGATCAAAAGAATTCTTGCAAAGGGAGGGGAGTATGGGTCTAGATAGTCTGGTCACCCATCTATGCATCTAATGCCTATCTGGGCCCACTGGGTCAGGTGGTGCTAATCACAGTATAATCTCAAACTGGTGTTTTTCTTGCTGTCCTGGCTATTGAGGCCTGGCTGTCTTCAGATTCACCATTAGCCACAATTCTGATGTCTTTATTTTTTTGTGCTGACTTCCTTGAGGACTACATGTAATTTCTATCTAACTTAGCTGTCTATAAAAAATAAACAATTTTTGGTTGGGCGCATACAGTAGCAAATGAATCAACTTTCTGTGGAGTGAAATTTCTACCCTTTACCTTCTCTGTTGGTCCTTTTATAGCACTGGGAAAGCAATATTTGAGTCCAGCCCTGGGCCATGCTTTTTTGCTCTCTCCTTTGGAAAGATCATTATTTGTGCCCTACACAGTGCCCCCTACTGAGTGCTGAGCCCTCACTGAGACCCTTGTGTCCCCCCATCCAGTGAACAAACTTTCTGCTGTGAGAGCTAGGTTTGATTTTATCAATCTGAAGCTCTTCTTACTTCACTTATTAGGGGGAACCTGGAGTTGCTGGGGACCCAGGGCCAGTGGGGCCACCTGGACAGCGTGGAAAGCAGGTATGAGGTTTGGTACCCTTCCCTTCCCTCACTCTGAGTGCTCAGCTCTGAGGTAAGAAGGGGTCTGACACTATCGACTCAAGCAAATAAGGCATGGAAGGTTTTTCAGCAAATAGGAAGAGGTGAGGGCATTTCTCTTACCCGCTAAGCTCTTACTCTGCAGATGCTCTGTTAAAAGTAAGAGAGATTAAAAGGGCAAGGCAGAGATGATGACGAATGAGTTAGAGCAGGTATTTCAGTATTTAAGTAGCCAGTTCAGTTTTGTTGGCTGAAAAACAAAAGTGCCTATTTCTCCTCCCTTCTTGAAAAATTTGGAGTAGCACCAGGAAATGGGGTGCTGCTTTTTCAGGCTTACACTTTGTCCTTGTCCAAAATTATCTGTAAAACAGCCAATAGAGGGGCAGACATTCCATTCCTGTTAAAAAACATATTTATCGTGATCACTATGTGTAAATATTGTAGAAAATGTACCAAGTGTAAGCATTATTAACAATAGCTGAGACAAAGAACCAACCTAAGTGTACATCAATGGAGAAATGTGCAGCCAGTGGAGTCCTGAGGTAGGGAGGGGACAGGAAATTAAGAAAAAGCTAGACAAATACTAAAAGGAAAGCTGGGAGCAAGTGGGACCTGATCTGTCTGATGAAGAGGCAGCAACAACCCAGCACAGTCTGCGTCTTTATTTATGCACAGTAAAAAGTGGGGAAGCATGCGACAAAGTCAAAAGTGCGAGCTCTCAATGTTTTGCTGAGAACACTGAAAGTGAAACATTCTCAGAGCTCTCTGTGTTGTGGTTAACAGGGAGGAACATCTAGGCCAGACACTTCCTGGACTTGGCTTGCTCTAGTCTCAGGGAGTTCACTGACCTCCAGCTCAGCCGTGGTTCAGCCACTCCCCACAAAATGGAGGGAGAAGATGTGATATACATATACAGTCGAATACTACTCTGCCTAAAGAAGAGGGCAGTCCTATTGTCTGTGACAATATAGATGAACTTGTAGGACATCCTGTGAAGTGAAACAAGGCAGGCACAAAATGACTAACACTGAACCACATAATCTCATTTATATACAAAATGTCTGCAAGTGAAACCCGGAGCGTAGTGATGGCCAGCAGAGACTGGAAAGGGGTGTGAAACTTCAGACAAGAGGAACTGTTTCAAGAGATCTAGTGCACATCGTGGTTCTGATAGTTAATAAAAATGTATTGTAGTTTTAAAAAGAAGAAGAAAGGCATCAAGGGAGGGAGAAATGAGGAGGAACTGATAAATAACTCCAAAGAGCCAGGAATTTAGAAAGACACAAATACAAGGCAGAGCAAGCTCCTTACCTGTGGCAGCACCCATAGACAGTGCCGATGGAAAGGGTCCCAGGGTTCCCTCACTGCAGCGTCTATTCACAAAATTTAGTAAAATGCTTGTAGAAATGATCCAGCTACTTCACTATCTAAAAAGCACCTATCTTTTCAGAATCTAATTTGAAAACATGAATACTCAAAAAAAAGGAGAAAGAAAGAGAAACAAGAACAGAAACATAGGATTAAAATTTACCAAGTATAAAAAATATAAAAGGAAGATAAAAAGAAAAATTATTTATAGTTGCACCATTTCAAGGTATTTATCATTAACGACAGAGAGAGACAGAGAGAGAGAGAGAATCAGTTCATTTTTCCCCCTTAGCATTGTATCATGAGTGTTTTTTCACTTTCTTACATTTTTCTCTCAAAGTCACTTTTAATAGCTTCAAAATATAGTACTGAATGCCTTAGTACTGGACCAGACGTACTACTGGAGATTTAATTTGCTTTCAATTTCTCACTGTTATAAGCAGCACAGAAATGAACATTCTTATAGCTGACTAAAATTTTGGACAAAACCATAATTATTTTTTTTCTATGCTGAGGATTAAATCCAGGGCCTTATAGATGCTATGCAAGTGCTCTACCACTGGGCTGCATCCTCAGCCCCATAATAAAGAAATTTCATAGCTAAGTCAAAGAATATGTATATGTTTAATGAAGGTTGTAGAATATATTTTGATTGTGCCCTGAGGAAAATTCAAACAATATATGAGTTCCTTTGTTTTATGCCTGTTTTGGGACTTCCATACCAACAATGGGTCTTAGAACTTTCCCCTTGACACAGTGTTATCTCATTGTTCCAAATTCCACGGTTTTTTTGGTTACTTATAAGGAAGAACATTTCCTCCCATATATATATTGGTTATAGTTCATCTTTAGGGGACTCCTTATCGTAGTCTTTGGAACAGTTCCTACTTTTCCTGGCAAGAAACTACGACTGATTCTACAAGTTCTGGGTGGCCATTCCTTTCTGCTTCCTACCATGGCTGCAGAGTGGAGCTCACTGAAGTACTGTGGCATCTGGTGACAAAGGATTGAAACTGGTAGCAGCAAAATTTCTCTGCTAACCCGATCTTGCCCATCACATACAGTATAGTCACGAGGCACTGTGCCAACACTGACTAAAAACATAAATATAAGATAAAACACACATAAGAGCTATGCACTCCTCCCACCGAGCCCTGACCCATCTTCCCTCAAAAAGTTCATGTGTGTAGATCTCCTAATCTGAAATTGAAGGGGCTTCTGCGAGACCTGAGCTTGAGATACAATATAGGTGTTCCCAAAGGACTAGCAGGAACCAGGTGACCAGAAAAAGTGTTTCTGAGACATCTAGATTCACTGCCTAGACCCTTTCCCCAAGTCCTTAAACCCTTATAAAAACCTAATCTCTCACCCTAATGGCCGGATTCTTCTTTTGGAAACTTGGCTGCTGTGCTTCTTGACAGTGTATGCTGATCTGAGTAAATTCTTTTTCTTTTTATGATCCTAGTAGAAATCTTTCATTACCATCATCAAAGGCCCTCTGTGTGCTGTCTAGCATGACAGGGAACATATCAAGAAGTAACACATATGTCCAGAGTTCAAGGTCTTTGAGTAGGTCCCCTGCGCCTGGAATTCCATAGCATTTCTCTCCTGATACCAGCACTTCCCTAGTATAGATTAGAGTAAATTTTCACTTTTGAGAAATTGAAACTAATTGGTATGTTTACAGGGAGATTATGGCATCCCAGGCTATGGTCATATGGGACGTAAAGGAGTAAAGGTAAATATGAAACTCTTTTTTTTGATTGGTAAGTCAAACCTAAATAATATGATCATAATGAGGACATGGCATATTGATTCATTTATGTAATCTGATGAAAATTATAGGGTCCAAGAGGATTCCCTGGAGATATGGGGCAGAAGGTATTGTGCACATGAACTTCTTTTTTCCTTACCGTAATCTTAACCTCTATCTGAAGAATTAGGAAAAGCCTGTGGTTCTGAATACAATAGAAAAGGAATGGGGGAAAGAGCAGGGCAGTTTCTGCCTGGGATTCATGAGGAAGGGACATACTCACCCCTGTGAATTTGCATATTGGAAAATGTCCTGTCTTTCACTACCTGACGTTCCGTACCATGATGCCCTACCTTTAAATGTCCCCTCCACTTTGTCTCTGTTTTCTTCTTGGTTGCTATTTGTTCTTTATTGTTGTGGATTAATTTCTTCTTACCTAAAAGATTACAATACGTTTCTTATTGGCCTTCCAATTCTATTTTACCCCTGATTCAGTTAATCCCAAACACTACTGTTACCAGATTTTTCCAAAGCAAAGTCTCATCATGCTGCTTTCTTGATCAAACATCTTCCAGAATGGTTCATTTCTGCTCGATGGAAATCCATCTCCAAGCTGTAGAACCAGACACCTTGTATTTCAGCCAAAGTAGTTCGCAGTGTATTTGTATGCACTGGGATTCTTATTAAAATTTCCTTAAAAAAAAAAAAGGTATCCAGAATGGTATCTTCCACACAGTTGATGCTCAAATAAAGATGCAAAATATGAGTTAAAAGTAGAATGTTTCACTAATCAAATCAGCTATAGGAAAATAGCCAAGGTTTTGAAAACTTTTAAGCATGTTTCAACTGATGAATTACCAATAGAGATTGATTCTTTAGGCAGAAAAAGATGCAAGAAGGTGCTCGCTCTATGCAAACTATTAGGTAGGATAAAAATTCTGATTATAAGGGGTCAATTTTCTAATTTACTGATAAAGACAGAATCTCAGTGTATTTCAATTTACTGATAAATGCAAAACAAGTATATTGATAAATAACTGTTAAAATTAGTTTCCCACCAGTGTCAGGGTAAATTTTTTTTTACCTTCAGCTTTTTCAGAAATGATTCATGAATGTAGGAAGTAATTCAGTATTTAGCATTTTACATAGTCAACACTCCATATGTTTCTTGATTTTTAACCATTTTATTTGGATGTTTTTCGTAACTGAGCAGTCATTGAATTGCTACTAATGTGCAAATATTTGCATTAATAAAATACCATAAGTAGTTTAGAGAATAAGTGTACTAATGATTTAGCTCCAGATGACAGAGAAAGATGTCATTTAATGTTCTATTGGCTTTCTTTACTATAAAGTGTAGTTACAATGTCAATTCAGTTTTGTTTTGGAGAAAATTTCTTATTCTTTTATAGCATACATTTTAACATTTGGAATCTTCAGGGTGAAGCTGGCAATCCTGGAATTTCTGGGGAGATTGGACCCAAAGGATTTAGGGGACTGACTGTAAGTGGCCTGAAATTTCAGGCATAATAAATGTTTCTTCTGCAGACTCTGGCTTTCATGTTGTAATAATGAAAGTGAATTATCGATCCATCTTCAAGGGCATCCAAAATGCCACTAGCTAGCTATGTGACTGTCAACATACCTTTTTTAGGGCCTGTATTTTTGTAACATAAGAATTGAATTTAAGTTGGGCGTGGTGGCTCAAGCCTGTAATCCCAGCACTCGGGAGGCTGAGACAGGAGAATCATTGTGAGTTCAAGAACACCCTGGGCTAGAAGTGAGCTCAAAGCCAGCCTGAGCGGCATAGTGAGACCCTGTCTCAAAAAGACAAGGGCCAGGGATCTAGCTCAGTGGCCTAAATGCCTGCCTGGCAAGCACGAGGTCATGAGTTCAATCCCTGGTTCTGCCAAAAAAAAAAAAAATTGAACTTAGTGACATCTGAGGTCACTTTCAGCTCTAAAAGTCTATTGTTTCATGAATCTGAGCTATTTTAAAGATTTACAAATTGATGACTGGGTGTTTCAGATGCATCCATGTCTTCCAGTCTATTTTAAGGTACATGTAATTCCCTGTGAATGGAAATGGAGTTGACCTTGTCCCTCTGTACCCAGGAGGGCTTTCCACAATTCTACTGTCCATAAGAAAACTATATGGGGCATTCATTTTAAGGAAGGATGTTGAAATCTTCTAATTAGCAAAGCACAGAACAGAATACTATGCTTACTTAAGTTCCAAATGCAGAGCCAAGCATCCTTTCATTTTGAAGTTTGAGTGCAATATCAGTGGTTAGTCTCAGTACAAAAGAGATACAATTCAACAGACATTTTCCATCAGCTTGGGTACATTTCCTGAGCATCTACAGCCATCACTTTGAGGTATGCGACTGACACAGCCCATTTGTGTACTATTATGTATGTGAGGACTCATTTTGCCAGTTAAGATGAGAGTTTTTTTAAAAATAAAATCTCTATGAGTCCTAATATATTTGCTTTTCATATTAGTATCAATCCCAGTTTATGACTATTTTGGATTTAAATACACAGCCAGTGCCAGAGCCAAGGATGTCACTAAATAAAAGGGTTAAGAGGGAAATGGATGGTTTAGAATGAGTGGCTTATACTACAGGTAAGCAATTTACCTGACTTGAATTTATAGCTGCTCTCAATTAAAAACAAATTTTAAAAAATTTTAGTCTCATCAAAATTGAGATAATCTTTTTTTATTTTTTATTTTTATTTTTTGATAATCTTCATTAATAGAAATTGTTGAAACTAATGTATTTTCCTATCTGCAGCTCACTACAGGCTTAAAAGGTGAAAGAGGACGTCACGGATCTCAAGGCCCTCCTGGGCGGAGAGTGAGTAAACTCCTGAGAGCTACGTATAGATAGTGTGTATGCTGGTTTCATGGAAAGGGTGTGGAATTTGAAGTCAGAAGCACTGGAGTCCAGTTTGGATTCTGCTTCTTACTAGCTTTACATCCTCGGGGCAGTCATTGGATCTCTGTTTATTTCCAAACTGAGTATGACATGTACTGTCCTAATCATGCTAAAAGGTAGCTGTGAGGAACAGGTAATCCAGTGCAAACACTCTGTGAACTACAAACTGCAATGCCAATATTTGCTCTTCTTTAACTTACTACCAAAGCCTTTGATGAAGGAATGGGATTGCATAAGCTCCACAGAGTTGTCCTGGCAAAGTTCCATCATGTGAGACAGATTGCCAAAACCATTATTGTTGCCATCTGATTCCAAGAATTTAGGCTCTAGACAGATCAGGAATATAGCCACAACTTTCCACTCTGATTCCATTATGAGAGAAATGTCACCTGTGGAAGTATTCACAGGCAGAGTCAAGCACCTCTTCTACAGCAAAATTTCCTTACCTCTATTTAGTGTCTCACGAGATTGGAATGATTTTGTTACACATCTGTCTCCCCTCACAAGCACAGCCCAGGATAACCAAATGTCATCAGGAGCTGTGTTTTGTGGAGGGGGCTCAGGCAGCATTGTGTAAGGAGTGGATAAGCTGCTTATCTTGTTTTATGCCTTGAAAAGTTCTTGAACTTAGGAATTTATAGAGGAAAAATGTGAATGGCTTCGTAGTCAACTGAATCCTTATTAGAAAGAGAATCAACTAACTGTAGAGGAAATTTGATATGATCTTTTCTTTCTTTTGCATTAAGGAATGATCTTAGTCATGTAAGTAGGTATTTAATCTCTAGGGCAGTCAGGTCTGAGTCTGGTTTTGTCTTCTTTCCAGATTCTGGGGCTGTCATTTGGGGGATCCCATAATTTTCTGCTCTTATACTTGAACCTGCTGGACTGGATTGGAATGTTGCATCTTTATTTCAGGTCCTTGGTTCTCAACCTTTGCTTAAGAACTTGCTCAAAGTTATTGTTAAACTTATACTTTTGGACTGTACTCTCCACAGTCCCATAAGTTGAGGGCTGCTGACTCTATCAGCCAGAAATTACTCTTGACTCTGCTTAAAAGGCGGTGCATCCTTTTTTTTTTTGGCCTAACTTGAAAGAAAGAAGGCTAAGACTGTTACCTTTTAGTGATATAGATCAGAAAGACAACATGGCTCAATGAGTAGAATCATGGATGACACATGGTTCTGGTTAACACAAGCAGCACAGCTGACATTTAACTGTTTATTAGACGGATGAATTGATGGATTGGTGGATGGATGGCTGGCTGGAGGGATGGACAGGTGACCCAATTATCATTTAGAACAGAGATTCTTATCTGATGTCCCTGGTTGAACTTCTGAAGAGGTGTAGGAAACTATCAATAAAATTACATGTGTGCTTATAATAGCACTCTTCTGAAATGATAGTATTAGTATTCATTAGTTGTCCAAAAGGATTCATCTGTGAAAATGTGCTAAGAACCACTCCTTGATTCTGATAAAAGGAAGCAAGAAGATTTAAAAGACAAAAATTCAAGCTGCTGAGAAGCATCACTGACTCCTTTCAAGAAGCCTTCTCTGATATACCTCACCCAATTGGTTGTATTTTTTTCCTCCATAACCTCTTGGTACCTACTAGTGTAACATGTACGCACTTCTTTTGAGTAATGTCCATTTTGCTGTCAGTGATCCTTGGCTATTTCACGTATTGAGGCTATCATCTCCTTAACTTTAAACTCCCTGACTTATACTATAACTGTACCTTTGAACTCTCAGTAAAATTCCTCTCCTTAGCACTGCTTTTTGGAAAGTGCTCTTTACAATTTAAGCTTTCTGATTAGAAATATTTTCTTTTAAGTATTGCATATTTAATACAAAAGTCTATAAGAAATACTCTTATTGCTTTACTTTTTATCCTTGAAAGAAAAAATCATTCAGTTCATTTGGATGAACAATAACTTACCTGATCTATTTCTTGGTTTGCACAGTTGGTGTGAGTGAGGAAAGTGTATTGTAATTAACCCACTAGGGTTAATGACTACTCTCTGTCAGCTGTGCTTTTAAGAAATAAGATGGCTTTTTTTGTTTCTCTTATTTTGTAACTGAAGACTTCAGTTTACAAACAATTTGTTTTATTTTTGTTTCCCTAGGGCCCTAAAGGCATGGCAGGGGAGCCTGCATTTTCTGTATGTATCTCCTTATTCATGGGGAAAAAAACCCAATCCCTTCACTGGGAAATAAAATACAACTAGTGGGAGATCACTGTACTCATATTCATTCTCTCTCTCTCTCCTTCCATTTACAGCAATGTGATCTGATCCAGTTTGTGCGGAAATATTCTCGTGAGTATCTGTGTGTCATGGAACAAGAGCATTGGTGGTTGGGGAAGGACTGAGAGTAGATGGATCTGTGGGATCAGAAGGCCAAGGTCAAGGCCACTAGTTGGAGAAGCCTCTGTAACAGGATAGCCCAGAGTGCCTACTGTAGGGACCTCTCACATCAAAGGTGGGAGGACAGAAAGGTTAAGTAGAAGTGCCTCAGCTCATAAGGGGACTGTATGAAGAGAAAATATGTGCATGGGAAACAAGTAGACCAATTCAAAAGATGTGTGAATCAGCTTTCATTATTAATATGATAACTGTGCAAAAGGATTGAGGGGGCATGATATTAAATGGGCAAACATGGGTGTTTAGGGTTGGTTGGTTATTAATTAGATGCCGAAGTCACTCAAGAGTTGGCGGTCCTTAAAACCAGTGATGATGAGTTTTCCAAGGCTGTGAAGTTAGGGAGTCAGAAAATCAAGAGGCAAACCCAGGAAGCTGTGTTGGCAAAAAGAGTGAGGCCAAGGGACAGAAAAATGGCACTGCAGTTATGGAAAAGCCTGCCACATGTGGGCAGCTTCCAAGGTAGAAAGAGGGAAGTCAATGAAGAGAAGATCCAAAGGGAAGGGAGGTGTGAGTGATACTAACCAAGGAAAGGAGGTGAGAGCCTGGCTCCAAGACCACAGGGAGAAAATAAAGGAAGAGCCATTGTAGGGAGAGAGTGATGATCAAGCTCCTCAGAGTGTTGGCAGTCTTCCTGGTGAAATCAAATAATGACTTCCCAAAAGGGAGAGAGGCAGAGACCAGCCATTGGAGAGTTTGGACTTTGAAGGGAAAAGGTTCCCAACATTGAATCAAATGAGTTAGCTGGTAATCAGAGGGCTAAGGAAGAGTGGGTGGATTCTATTACCATGCATGTTGATGGTTAGACTGGCATGGAACTCCAGAATACAGAATGGGGTGACAGTACTTTGTGGCTCTATAGATGGTGTCACTGAGGTCCTTGAGGTTGGATCCCTAGTATAATACTCCGTGCTCTCCACTCCTGCAGCAAGTCTTCCCACCCAGGGAGGAGGGCTTGGTCCTGAGCTGGTGGCTGGGACCCTCCTTTGAGAATAAATAGACCTAGGAATCTAGGGGAACAGAAAGAGAAAAGGGGTGTTTGAAAATAAAACGAGGGGCTAAATGACTGACGCTTTAAAGGGAGATGCAGAAGTAGAATATTTTTAGGAAATTAAATAAATAAAAGAAACATGGTAGAAGAAATGAAGCAATTTCCCTCAAGGTCACCCAGCTTTGATAGCTCTGAACCCACATGTTCGTCTAGACCCTGGGTGTGTAGTCTCACGGTTGCATCTGAAGTTCTCAGTTAGCTGCATGAGACCCATGCTGAGTGTTGAGATGCACAGGATGCTGTGGGGTGTGTGTGGTGCCTGCTGACAGTCAGCGTCTCAGGAGCCAGAGGAGTAGATGGTCACAAGCTGTTAGTACAGCTCCTGTGCCGGGAGCATGTGCGGGGACAGCAGGACAGAAAAGCCCTTTGTGACCAGAGTTAATAAATCCTTTTATTAGATTGGAATGACTCACCAGCTTCCTAGGAAGTGAATAAACTAAACATAGAAATTGTCAGGTCTGTGGTTTCTTAAAGATTTACCAGCACGTGCCCTGATGCGTCTTAGGTTTACAGAGTAAATCAGTCAGAGAGACCAGATGTGTTTTGCTTGGAGAAATTCTTGGAATTTTTTCTTCTTCTCTCTGGATGTGACGATCACTTAAACAGAGGAGCTATATTTTGAGTCAGAGACAAAGTTCATTTTGAAATGCCCCTGTGGTTCTACAGGAAAAATAGAGATTTCCAAGGTATTCACCAGAGAAGAAAATATGACCCATATTTTAGCATTGCACTGCTGACTGACTCTCAGAAGACTGTAAGGAGAAAAACAAAACAAATTGCATTTCAGCCATCT